>OOFE01013724.1:43644-63179 GCA_900323365.1 Monocentris japonica
CACCTTCAATGACATCATTGTCACCCCCATGCCCGAGGTAGAGCATGACCGTTTGGAGCATTACCGATCTCAGATTGGCCATGCTTCCTTCACCCATTGCATGTTGTCATCGCCCCCCCCTGCCTCACCAGAAGGGGGCAGTGGTGGGACTTTTCTCTACATCACTGAGGAGAGCATAGATGTTGTCAGGGACACAGAGCCAGACTCTGGTTCTGTGGAGCCAGAGCAGGATGAGGACCTGAAAGAGACCAGCAACAAGACCACTGCCGTACAGCCTATAAGCCCAACTAAGAGGCGCTGCATACAGACGGATATCTAAAGGAACTCTACTTTGCGCCCGCTGGTGTGGGCTGAGTTACTATTGCTAGCTCAGTTAGCCTTAACTCCTATGCTAGCCTCACTCTTTTGAGTGAATCACCCCATGCATGTTGGGGATTTGGTGGTGAGAGTTGTGGTTTAAATCTTAAGTCTAATTATTATTATAATTATTTTTGTCTGCTGTGGAGGCAAGAATATCATGTGAATGTCAGTCTACGTAGTGATGGTTGAGGACAAATTTGGAGAGAGATTGGTGAATAAGATAAAGACAGAGCCCAGAAGGATCAAAGCAGATTGGCTGGTTCTGCTCTGTAGTGGCAGGGCAAGCAGTCATGTGATGGCAAGAAGTCTTAGCCTATTGGTTGAAATGTCAACTGGTGCAACAAGGCCTACAGTAGGTAGAGTTGAATGTATTTGGAAAGGTGTAAAGCAGGATTATCAGTGTGGTGTGATATTGCAAAAGGCTATGTTGGTCTATCCAGCTATTATGATGATCTGCAGTCTCCTCAAAGAGCCACCTAAATGAGCTTGTCAGGATCCGTACTGCTGAATGATCTTCTAAATCCCATTCCAACCTTGAGGCAATTCCCACACGTTTCTTGATTCTTGAGGAGAGCAGAACTATTAAAGCTGGATAGGAAAAAGTAAAATGTATGATATTCTATCAAATAGTAAAGTTGAACTGCTATCATACTGCTTAACCTTGTTCTGTTTTCTCAGATCTGCAACTATATAGTTTTCTTAGGGGGTCTGCGTGAGATTCAGGGATGAAGTCATCACTGTGGTTCACCACTGTGCCACCTATCTACTCTCTGTAACTTCTAAAAGGCATGGTATGCACCACAGCAAAGGGATTGGTGAGCCTTCTGTCTAATGTCTAAACCTAAGAGGGACCATGATCATCTTTTTAAAAAAATAATTCTTGTTACTTGTGGTGAAGATGTGAGTCTTCTTTTTGTGTTCTATACGTTTGTTCAGTTTTATTTTCCATTTTGGGAAAGTTGCTTTTAGTATTGAAGCCCTGTGTTGGGTCCAAGCTTTTTTTTTTTTTTTTAACTGGTAGGGAGTTGGGTTGACAAGGCTTTCGAACCACAGCCCTTGCTCCTTTTAATACTTTCTGCATATGTAACCAACGGTTTCCACTGCAGTATATTTTTATATATATATATCATGGCATTATGAGAGGTGTATGAGAGGGAATTGCCTGGTCATAGAATATTAGGACATTTTGCGAGTGGGTGTATTAACAGAAATCAAATGGAAAGTATTTTAGATCATATTTCCCACACATTCACTCTATTATATGGTGGGTAGTAATTGTTTTTACATGTGATGCCCACTTTCCACTGCAAGTCTAAGTAGGGTTTACTAGTACTAGGGTCAAATCAAAATGTTTAGAAACCAGAAGAACATGGAAATCGAAACACTATATGTTCATTTGAAAGCATAGCCTTGCTGACAAATCAACTCTGCACATAAAAAAGAAATTGCATTTTGTCAGCTTTGGAGCCAACTCAGTAAGTTAGATACTAGGTATGTCCTGGTTATCCCCTTCTGGCACTGTAGTGGGAACCAGATCCCTTTAGAAACTTTCTTAAATGAAACCCGATATAGACAAAATGTGTGCATGAATGGAAATGCTCCACCATAGTCATGGAAAAACAAGGAAAGCTCCTAGAAATTTTACATCAGTCAAACCTGTCAGGACAGAATTGGTCTTTGGATCTAGCTCCGGCCTGCTACCTCCAGAGGTGGCATTAGATTCAAATGGACATTCCAGTTGTTGATACTACAAAAAGTATTTCTTCTGTAGGACAGGGCTTGTTTTGGTATTCAGAATCACTAAAACAAAAGGAGGAAATCAAGCATTTGAGTAACTGATCAAAGGAAGACAACATTATAGTAAATAAGTGCTATGATCAACTTACTGTTGAGCATAGAGAAGAATGTTACCAGTTTCACCTTTGTGCCTCTAATATAAAGTTTCCCCTGGTTTAAATATACTCACGTTTGAACACACAGGTTGTGAGAGCATCATCTCAGAGTTCCCAAAGTTTGGCGTTTGTCTTCATTTTGTAGCTGTAGAGTTATGGCTTACAGAGGGGAAAAAATATAAACTTTGTAGCTGTAGTGTATTTTGCATTTGCAGAAATCTTTGAGCAGAGTTGCATAGGAGCATACCGTAAAGAAATATTTAGCTATCACACTGTCTAGCTCTGTTGGCTACGTCAAAGATGATTGGACTGGCTAGCTAGATACAACATGGTTGCAAGGGTTTTTGTTGAGACTGATTTCCATTTGTAGGTCCCAGCAGGTCCTGGTTGATACGAACAAGCTTACTGTTTTGAAAATTGCTGGTCTGAAAATTGATTTCTCCCAAAGAGCGGTCATAAAATGTTTATTTTCAAAGACTATTTTCTGTCATGACTGCAATGAGAGGATGGAATTTCCATGCCATACCATTAATAACCAACCAGTCAGCTTTGAATCTGAATGAAGGGCTATTTCCTTCCGTTTTAGACCATGATGACTGATACTGTCCATTAAATGTTCAGTTTGGTAAAGCCTAAGTGTTTGTACTGCAGTGATATTTATTCTGTAGATTACTGCTACCAATCGCAACCATAGGTTGATCAAAGATGTTATTTGCCAAAATGTTAGTGGGTATTCCTTTAAGGCTGATTTAATCTTTTCATTGATGTAATGTTTTATAATGGATCAATGATAAAGATAGAGCTACGGTTTTTGACTCTCCCTCAGACTGAAAAAATAGAATTCTTGATTCAGAGGCTTTGGTTGTATTTCTGATTATGGATTAAGGTTGTCTTCTAAATACCTTGCAAATGTTTGATACAATTTTATAACTATTTGTTGGACTCTCAGTGCCTTTTGGGGGGGAAATGCTCTTTTTAGTTTTTCTTTTCGTTTCCTCATTTTGTGTGTCTTCAAATGATAAACATAAAAGTCATAAGAGAATGAATTACGCTTGTCGAGTAAAATGGCTTGCCATCAAGCCTGATGCTTAAATACTCACCCATCCTGAGTACTGTGTGACAATGCTAGCACTAACAGACACACCACATGTTTTGGCCTGCCAAAGACTGCACTCAGAGGCTACAGAGGTTTAGACTGCAACACTTGACAGAACTGCTAATGGGTAGATGATACCTCCGCCCTTTTCCCATTGGATGAATGATCTCCCAGTACCTACTTTGGTCTATCCAGAACCATAACAGGAAAAGAGCTCTGTGTCCATAAGGTTATAAAATGGCTTTCCTTGTCCATACAAAGCCATGGCAATACACCAGTTTTAGTTTAGTTAGTTTTTTAGTTTGAATCACATGAACCAAAATGTATTTACATCGGTTTTAGGGTTTAAAGTATTTTACAATGACTGTTTTTATAAAATACTTCCCTACTGTAGCCAAAGCCATCTGACAGAAGGAGGTTGAGCTGTTTTTACTGTTCAACCAGAGTTCCCTCTTGTGCTTTATCTAAAATGATCGCTGAGCCTGTAGGGTTTCATATGCACTGTTAGTCAACTCCCATTGGCCAACTGGATAGTGAGTGTCTGAGTTGCAAACATTGATAGTAACACTACATTTTGGTACATGTCCAGCAACTGTGGTGAACATGAAGCCTGACGACATGTTTGCCTTGACCTGAACCAGCCCAGCTCTCCATGAGTTGACTAGGAGTGAAAAGTTTGCTTAGAGGAGTTTTCTGTCAGTGTAGCTGACAGAAAACCAGACCAATTAAAGTGGTGAGTAGTTGCTCTAAAAAGGAGTTGTGATCCCAGTTTGGTTAGCTGCTGTTGTGGTGCTCCTCACTTCAAATCAGACTCTGGAATGATAATCGCTCCAGCTGCAGGTTATTCCCTCCCTGTTTTTATTCCTTATGTCAAAAATGCCTGTTCAATTTCTGTGAGTTTTATATTATTATTTGAAGACTAGTGCCAAGTCTATTTTCTAACTTGTTCAGAAGGAGCTTATGATATTTGAAAAATGTTTGCTTTATAATGTGCATGTAAGTGCATATTCTGAAACAATACAATTCTGAATCAAGGTTGCTATTTGTACTTTTTTTCCCTATGAAATATGAATGATTTTCTTCTATCATAAATTACATACTTGAGTGTTTTTAATTTCAGCAATGCCCCGCTTCACATTCACACAGTTCGGCCACATGCAATTTACCCATGCAATATGAAAAGGACCTTTAGAAAACAAGGCATATCAAAGCGTTCACAATGGAATTTATTATTTACAATTACATTCATTACATGCTCTCACATCCAATGAAGCAAAATGAGTGCCTTTATTTTGTTGAGATTTCATGGTGGCGGTCTGAGCCACGTATCAGAAACTTGCTGAACCTAAATTAATAGTGTACACTTAAACACGCACAGTTTCATTCGTTACATTCAAGATTGAACCTGAGACCAGAATCATACAGTACATGATAAAGTAACCTGCAACCCTAACCTCAGTAGTGGAATATTTTATCTCACACCAGTAAGGGGTGAGATAAAATAGGATGGGGTGGAAAACTGGTGTTGCAGTCCTCAAACTCTCTGTGCTTGGAGCTCATGGATCTAGAATAGCTCCTTGGGAAATCTGTGAGAAATAGTGCAGTGTTTTTCTGTCCTACATCAATGGCCAACCCTATGCATGATGGTTTTTGATAAGTCGTTGGCTTTGTCTTCCTAAATTAGACAGCAGCTGAGTGCAATGATAAAAGATGTAAACAATGACAAGCGAGTGTTGAACCAGTAGCTTACATGGATTCTTGAGGGTCGCTGATGACCTTTTCACAACTTTCAGGCCCCACCTTATCTGTAAATGCAGGTTCGTTTTGCACCCGTGTTTACAAACAAAAGTATACACAAACAATTTTCAGCTGCAACATACATTTACAAGTAATATTAAGTCAGGTGCTGTCAGTCCGTGTGTCACAAGCTCAGCCAATCAGTTTGGGAGTGAACAAAATGCCTTCAAAGAGAAATCAACATAAAAAAATGATCTTGGCTTATTTCATCAAAACTGTGGTAGGAATCTCAATAAGGCACACATACTGTAGCTCTCTCTTCCCCCCTCTGTTACTCTCCCAAGTAACACTGCTCTGCCGCCCAGTGTGTGATACTGTATATGCGGTCCATTATGTTACAATGTCAATGACCTTTTTCTGCAAGCAACTCATGGGTACCTTGACATTTGTCTTTTTAAATAAAGCTGCCCTTTATCTAGGGTTGTGCACTCAAGGATGGATGTACGGTGCTGCTTGCACACATTGCGGATGGTGCATAGTTGAAAAGCTGGTCCTCTGCCTGAGCCAGTCCAAGGAGTTACACCAGCCATCTGCGTTATTACCCAGGTCTTCCTTTACTGAAGAGGAGTTCAATGGCTTTGACAGACCTTTTCCTCCGACAACTGCTATGTGCCCGCAATCTGTTTCATTCTTCTGCTTCTGCAACCAATCATCAACCGTCAAACCTGGAGGGGGTTAAATTGTTATTGTATTTTTTTTTTTTATTGTCCACCTCCAGCTGTTGTTCTGCAGAGTTTGTCTGAGTATTTATGTGTGATGCCTTATCCTGAGTGTGTGTGGTGAAATCTGTTTTACATTGTACAATTTAACATTTAGCTGGTGCTCTTTTCCACTGTGACTTACAATAAGGGCAACATTAGAAAAAGCTTAAATTCCCAGATCAAAAACATTATAAACAACAAATATTAAGGAGGAAGGTCAGAGCTGTGGTGCTATGTAAGAGAGAAACGAGCTAAAGAGAGAGGGGGATTTTTTTTACTTAGCACATTAGAGCAAGAAGAGGAAGAAAATATGGGAAAGGGGATATGATTCAGTGTGGCGTGAATCACTTCTTAAACACACACGTTTTCAGCCAACAACAGAAGATAGGGAGTCATATTCTTCTGTTCATGCAATATCACAACACACGCCAGAATTTGAAACCTTCAAGCACACACAGCAGTAAGTATTGGTAGACTGAGCCGTTGGACCCCCCAGTGTGTGTGCAAGAGATCCCTTACCCTTGGTGTGTGTGCACTGCTGTCCATCAGGCTCTGTCTCAGCAGGCCAGTCACCACCTCAAGCTCCTGCTCGGCCTCCTGGACATTGGGGTCCAGCTGGAGAACCTCCTGGAGGTCAGTGCTGGCTGACAGGTAGTCCTAGAGGGTCACACACACACACACACACACAAAGAGAAAGGGAGAAGGAGACATTACAAACAACTAACAGGTGCACTCAAATGTCTGAAGGATCACATGCTGTGTGTCTTATCCTTTCATGTATTATCTTCTGGGTTCAGACATGCATGTGAATGGATGTTTAAATTCAATCAATCTGTGTTTTCTGACAGTTATAGACACCTGTAAACCCTTGTAAGCCAGGGCCCGTCTGTAGAAGGCCTTCTTATTAGTGGGCTCCAACTGCAGGGCGGAGTCACAGTCCTGTTTGGCCTTCTCATAGTGATTCAGTTTCAGGAAGCAAATGGCCCTGAAGGAGGGAAAAGGAGGGACATGAATCAGAGAGGGTTGGCATGTCGGTTCTTGCCAGTAAGTCAGACCTTTAGTTTGGCGTCATGGACAGAAATAATATCATCTAATAATATTTCAGCATGCTAATCCAGTTGGTTAAGGTTCCCTTATTTGTATGATCCAATCCCCGCTGAGTTCAATTTGAACATTGCATCTAAAACTACACCAGCAAAGCAAAATTAAATTCAGTTTTGACAAGCAAGATCATATTTTGTTTTACTGACAGTGATTACAGATTCAGTAGACCAGAGCTGAATGAGGATCATTTACCTGGACGATCACTTAGTGCCCTCTACTGTCATTACAGTTCAATAGTCAGTGAATTCACATACGCTACTCCTATAGCCGAGGACAGTCCACTCGGTGTTTATGAACATGAACAACTCTCTTCAAAACCAAAGCTCCAAACCAGATAACTAAGACTTGAACATGTGATGTCAGCAAAATGTAAAATATGGAGCTGCTCAACAGATAATCGATTGGGAAAGGTGAGCAGACGAGGTCTATATCATGATGGGGTACCTCTGGCTCAGAACCGATAAGAATAAAGCTCATAAAGCCAGAAAGCAGCTTTGTAGACAACACCTTCAGCAGGTATCTCTATTTAAGTCTTGTGTTTTATTGTCAAGGCAGTTTTCTTTCTCCAAATGTCACATGTCACATAGTTTTCTTAATCTTAATGTGAAAACAGTTTTGCCATTTTATCACACAAAGACTGAGAAGCATTTTATTCTTCACAAATGTCCTTCAGACGTATGAATGAATACATGGATGTCAACATGGGATGCCTAGTTAGGTTTGAACCTGTGTGAGTTTGCTGCTATTGCTTTAACATAATGACCGTACAAATGTCCATATCACATAGTGTAGCTTAAATAAGACTTTCATCCCATATTCCCCCCAAGACACCCACAGCCAGGACCTGTGCCCCTGAAGCATATGGGTTCATTCAAGGACAATTTAACAGGTACAAACTCTGGCTGTTGCAAGCATCCTACATCTCTCTAACCACCAAGCCACCCGGTCAACAGTGATGACGTTGATTATGTTGCGTCATGCACACCTGTTTGTGTAGACAGCACATTCGTTAGGTTTCACCGTGAGACATTCACTGTACTTCTCCATGGCCTCCTGGAACTGGCCTCTCTTCACCAGGGCGTTGCCTTCCTGTTTCAGTGCAGTGAAGTGGGCCTCTTGTCTTCTGGCTGATGAGGGGAAAATGACATTGAGAAATTGAGGATTAAAGCAATTTTACAATCTTACTGCTGTTAAGCCAAAGGCAATGCAAACTAATTGTCCCTGATTGATCTAACAATTGGAAATCTTGAATGTTCTCTTGAAAAGTTAATTTTCTTCCACTGGCTGGTGACTTGAGTGTCAATGGAAGTTATGGATATGTTACACATGTCAAAGCTGACTGTATTAAATGCTGCTCCCATCAACTCAGTGTGCAAACGTGTTCAGGAGTGATCAATGAATCCATCAGGATGTCAGGAACAGTCTGCATGGGCCAGAGAGGATGAGGCAACTCCTGCTTACTGAGCTCTCTGTTGTGGAAGAGGTGAGGGAGCTGTCGTATCATATGACATGGAGAATATACGCACACATCCAGACACACACTTAACCCTGGCCTGGGCTTTATCGAAAGCCTCTGTCATTGATACAAAGTCTGGACAATTTGTAAACACATGAGGAATATTAAAACTACAAAATGCAACATTTTCGACATTCAAATAACAATAAATAAATAGTCTGTAATGCTACTGGCCACTTTGACAGAAAACCAAGCTCGTCTTCATTCAGGCTTTCTGTTCTAAAAACGACTTTGGAGCTGAGAAAGAAATTAAACGAAATAAAGACAACACAAATAAAGTTCTGGAGTTAGGCTTAGGTGAAATATTTAGTATATTGAAAGAGCATCCAATAGTGACCACCCTATTGACCACTTGAAGTTAAAAATGACTTTTGACAACCCCCAGAGAACGTCTTGAGGCTGCATTGCATTATGGTCTATTGAGGCTACTGTCAGGGTAGAAATCGATGTCTCTTCCTCTTCTATGATGGATTTCTCCCTGTGTTATCTCACACTGCTCTTAGATGCTCTTAGATGCTTGTTTGGGGAGGAGATGCACCCTACCTACGTTGAATGCACTTATTGTAAGTCTCTTTGGATAAAAGCGTCTGCTAAATGACTGTAATGTAATGTAATGTGTGATTGTTGAATGTTGGTACAAAATGGAGAGTCTAGAAACAAGCCCTTGTTCTTTAATTCTGAGGGACTGACACCAAACCGGTTTACCATTGATGTTTCAGATAGTTACTTTCTGCTATAAAAGTCCATTGCAGCTGCTCTGGAAATATCAATGCGGTGTGATGTTGTCAATGTTTGTCCAGTTATCGGTGGGTATAAGAGAACTATGCCAAACAACAAAATGGACCCAGAAGTGCAAGGTTCATCGCCAATAGCTGTTTTAGGGTGGATTTTTCCTTTAATACCCATCAGTCATTGTAATTGCTGTAAGGGGTTACAGCACTAACAAAGAGTCGGACAGCAGTGTGCTATTCTGAGATAAGCTCTGCTCTGCCTCCGTGCTAACCACTAAGTGTGTGTGTGTGTGTGTGTGTGTCTGTTCAAGTCCTCTGTAAACCTTGGCAATATTTTCTGTATTTTCTGTACACTATACATCTGTGTATGTACATGTTTGCATGCATGTGTATGCACTATTGTCTATATATATTGTCTATATACGTGTGCTGGAGCATACAGTGCCTTCTTCTCTCTGTCCAAGCAGCCTACAGGAAACCTGACCTGGATTGTTCCATTACAGCAGCACTACAGTCTGTGAAGATCGTCTTCCCTTCTGCATTATTGATGGTCCACCAAGACACACACACTCATACACACACACACACGCACAGACTGCCTCTCAGCAGGACTGCCTCCACCACTGCTCAGCATTTACACACTGATTCTCTGACTGACCCACTTCTGCTGCTGCTGAGGCTTTCTGGAATGGCTTGAACTGCAGAACTATTATCACTGTACAATCCCACAATTATACTCAATGATATTTACAATTGTGTAAATTGAACAGTGTGTGTGTGGTATGTAAGTGTGTTTGAGGATGAGATTGGTGGGGTTACACACCTTGTGTCCATGTTTATTGAGTCAAATGTACCCTTACAGAGTTCACAACAAGCCATTTCACCACTCAGTCAGAAGTGAAGTAAGGAGGAAGTGATGTCACTGACCTTCTTCCTGTGCGGCCCTGTTGGCACGGGCTTGGCTGAGCTCAGCACTGACTGGCTTCTCTCTGTGGTGCTGCTGGGCAGACAGGGGGACCACAGGAATCTCTGGAAGCTTCTCTCTCCACTCAGGCCCGTCCTGCTCAATCAGCATTTTGGTGATTCTAGCAGGAGACACAAACATTACAGCACATGAGTGTAAATATTATCCTTAATCATCCTTATCTAATAAAAGAGTGCACTTTTATATTTGCTAGATCAGTAGTGCAGCCATCTATCATGCTGACAGGCACAGGATCCGTGGGTTCCAGATTGCACAATGCTAGGAAGAGACTAACCCTGAGAGGAAGCTGTAGTTTCCAAACTGAGATGTCCACCATTTGAAAAAAGTGTCACCTACTCCTACAAAATGACTGAGAGCACAAAATTGTTCAAATACGAATGGTAAGGAATGGTAGGAAACTTCAGTCCACTTTTACAGACTGGATATAGTATATAGTGTATAAGGAATTGATTTTGTCCCAAAAATGGATATTTAGTATTTTGAAATAGAACTTTACCTTGCTAACATGAAGGACATCTGTAACACGTACAATCAAAATACACAGAATGAACCTGAGGGGCAATGACACAATGACAGGGAAGGTTTCAACATAACACAAGATATCTAGGGCAGAGTGTATTCAACCTGCTGAATTTGAGGAAAGATTGAGGGACAATAATTTTGCTTGCTTAATGTGAACAAGTCATGGTCCCAGACATCGACCATCTTCCTCAGGAACCTACACTGGGAGGATGAGTGCTCTCCGTGGTGCTGAATGTGTTGCCTCAACTAGCTTGTCCACGTCTTAGAAGTTACAGTAGCCAAGTGGCTCAAATTTCTTTCATAGTGTGCTTGATAGCTCCCTACTGGCCAGGTGAAATTTACTCTAATGTGTGTCAGTGTGTTCAGCTCACCTGTGGACACTGTCATGTGCCGCCTGAACCCCGGTATCTATCTGCAGGACAGTCTTGTAATCCACGTAGGCCTTCCTGTAGCGCTCCAGTGACTCATAGGCCATAGCCCTGCGCAACAGGGGCTTCAGGGAGTAGGGCTGCAGCTCCAGAGCCCTAAGAGGATCGGAGGCAGACACGACACAGAGGATCAACGTTGTGTCACAGGTGTAACAAGATTGATCTGCAACTGTCCATTCATAAACGTGTGTGTGCTTGTTTGTGCCTCCACCCTGCAATCCAAGAATCAACTTCTTCTCTATTGACAAACAAGTGTGAATATGTGTGTATCTGTGTGTGTGCCTGCTTGTTTTTCTTTTTTGCATTTTGCACGTTGGCTTTATTGGACATTACACAGTGACGTGAGGTGATGGGGGTGACATGCAACATATGCCATGAGCTGGACTAGAGCTCATAACATCATCAAAAACAAAGACCATGCGTCTGAGTCTGCTCCACTGAACATCCCTACTGAAGACTTTGTGAAAGGTTTGGAGCAGTTACACAAACTAACTGTTTAAGCCTTCAGCCATGTGTTAAGCTCCAGTCTATGACAATCACACCCAGGGTATTATGGACTCATTACTAAGTGGAAATCCCTTTTACCCAGATGCCATAATGCTCTCCTGCCTCCCATGAATGTAGTGTACAGCGCATGGAAAAACATGGGCTCAAATAAAAACTAAACTTGGTGAAAAAACCTGAAACTAAACTGAAACTATAATGTCAAGATAAAGCAATCTTTAGCCTTTTCACCATTTGTGTACTGAGTAAAGGGGTAATCAATTACCTGAGATCAATAACAAATTGATCCATACTATGCCCATCCTAATACTATTTTCTCTCACGACTGAATGTGTACAAAACAGGTACTACCAATTCCTAAAACTGTAACTAAAGATAAAAAACTAAAATAAAAGCTAGCACACTCCATCTTTAACTGCATAGAAACAAAACTGAAATGACACATAAACTAATACACACAAACACACAGACACGACGCGGACGCAGCTGGTACCAGTCTCATACCTGGTACAGTCCTGTATGCATTCTGTGCTGTTTCCATCCTTCAGGCTGCAGGCAGCTCGGTTGGAGTAGAGGATACTCAGGTCCTCTGGGCTATCGATGCCTGCAGGGGGGACAACCACAACCAGTCATCTCAAAGAACAGACTTTCTAGTTTTTCAGCAAAAGGATTCCATTCATCATTGAGTTGAGTTCAACATAACACAAGGGTCTGCAGCAAAGCAAGTACAAAGTACATCTTATCCACAATTCTGGATTTACCATGGTCCAAAAAAGAAGATTTGCTTAATAGTTGTGATTGTTTGGCCTCAGCCTTGGGTGTGCAAGAGAAGTGCAGACTGCAGAAACAGCCCAAGTCAACAGATTTAGAATAGACTGCTCAGAGATGCTGAGTGGCTGAATGGAAGGACAGATGGGCAGATAGATGGATGTGTTGTTACTCCATTCAGTAGAGTCGTTTTCTAGATCTGTCCTTTCTCTTATGGGTCCCCTAGTGCAGCTTCACTAGTACTGATAGAGCATCAGTCATTCCACACCACTTCTGTGCCCAACTCTAATGTCAATAGTGCTAATCGCTCATACTTCTGTGTTTTGTTTGGTACTTATGGACAGCTTCAAAGTGGCACAGCTTTTTGGATTTTTGTTTTTAAGAAAAGAGATCATTGCACATGGCTGTCAATTGATACTAGCTATAGGCTCTGTCTATTAAGTCTGTTCTTATCTTACTTCTAGTCTGATCTTTTTAAGCGTGTCCCCAGTGCTGCAGAAATAGCCATTACTCTTGCCAGCTACCATATTAAAAGTTGGCTGAGTGCTCTTAAAGGCCTGGCATGAAATTCAATCATACCTAAGAGCCCTATGCACCAGTACATGACTTCAATCTAAAGTCAGAGATTTTTACTAACTCCACTGCATTCTCAAATCTCAGTCAAGTTCTCAATGAAGTCCTGCTTATCTTATGATTACCTCCATCAGTCCAAGTCCCAATCAAATTGAGGTTCACCACTCAACCCTTTATCTAGACAGATGCACTCGCTCTTACTCCCGACCTATACTGATACTTCTGTGTCGGATGGTGAGCCAGCGCATGCTGATGTGGTAAAGCTTGGAGATTGGGCAGCATGTCATGTCTTATAAGCACAAAACATTTATAATTGAAATGGGATACTCTGGAGTATTGAGCCAAATGACACTCCATGTGAACTTGTATCTAATACCTTTATGAGGGCTGATACACAGATGCTACAAGGAGCTATCTGTCTCTCTGCCACCCATCTGTTGCCTTGTTTCAATATCAATGGCTTACTCTACATCAGACGTTGCACAGTAAAGACAAAACTATGTTCATCTAAATGCACAACACATTAAAACTGTTGGACCCAGCTTACTTTTCTAACCCTAAAATCAATTTCAAAACAGGTGTAAAGGCTGCAGTACACAGCCACATTGACGTTAAGGTTTGGCCTGCAGTTGTGATTCCTCATTAGGATTTAATATGTGACAGACAACTATTCCTGGCACTGACAATATCAAGATACTGTTGTCTATATTCATGTTGCTTGGTAGTATCACAAGTTTTCTGTGTAGAATAAAAGGCAATTTTATGCCTATACTATACATGATGGTGAGTCTGAGGGTGAATTACAATTTTTATAAGCAACACAGCTAATCCTCCTTAGATGAAATCTATTTTAGTCTTGTTCATGGGGTGATAGTTCTAAAGAAGAAAATGACAAATAGACAATAGAAATAGACAAACTGTTCATAATGCTACTCTACCTGCATCAGCACAGCCGTCAATGGCCTGGGTGTATTTCTCCAAGGCCTCCCCAAACTGCCCATGTTTGAAGAGGTGGTTGCCCTCATTCTTGAAGCGGGCCAGGTGAGGAGGAAGGGCACCAGCAGGGGCATCCAGATAACTGGTGTCCACTGCAGCGCTGGCCTGGCTCCCCTGTCCTCCGGCATGGCTCTTTTCTCCCTGAGTACCATTGGCTACCCTCTTCTCCGGAGGTCTCTGGGCCTGGGGCTTTTCCATGCTGCCTCCACTCCGGCTTCGCCTACTGCTCCCTGGGGTGGCCTGATCCGACTTACTCCCCCCTCCTCCGCTACCCGGGGGTTTCTCTTGTGCGTTCCCCATAGCTGCACTCTCGCTGCAGAGTGCGTCCAAACTCTCCCTCCCTCACCTCCCTCACTCTAACCCTCCCTAGCCCTCCTTCTCACAAAGCTGCAGCTAAGTCTGTCACTGGTTGGGGGGATTTCTGTTGGACACTCCCCCTGGATGAGATGTCAGAGGTGATGTCACTGAAGGGGGAGGTGTTGTAGCATTGCAGTGCTGCAGTAGGACAGCTCTGATGGGAGAGCCTTAGTTTAGACCTCAGAGCAAAGGGCTAGGGTGGCTTGACTGAAGTGGAACTAACATATGGCCAGATAGAGATGTATTGCCTAGCTCGGGTATGAGTGCCTTTAATGCAGACTAAGGAATTATCAAAAAGACACTAATGTGTCATTCAGGACTTGATGTAACATATTCTCAATGTGACCATTTTGTCACATTTCATCCACACAGGACCTTATGAGATTAAAACACTTCCTGTTTTTACCTAGGTTAAGACATGTTTAAGACATGTAGCATGTAGATTTTAACTTAAATATTAGCATTTCAGTATTCAGAGACAATTTTAATCTCCCAAATACGTTTACAGTACTATAAAATGTTAATACTGATAATACATAATACTGCAGCCATTAGATGTCACTAGTTCAGGCGTCAAGCCTCGTTCGAGTGAATAGATCAACATGCTTCTTCCCTCTATTGCTTCTTATAGGAATGGGGAAACCAAACCAAATCTTTCTAGTCATTTACCTCTTTGAAGGTTTGTGTTCCAAAATATAATTTCAAGAACATGAAACCTACTCTTACAAAAAATGATTGGCAGCAGAACATAAATTATGGAACTTTTAAATGATAATATATAACTTAAGTCATTGATTGACAACGTAACACTTTTATGGACTGGATCTTAGAGATTGAATTCCAACCTTCAACTGATTTTCAAATCAGTTGTTATTAATCAAAGTAATAACTGACTTATTGGGGGAAATATATGTATGGGTGCTGTGTATGTGGGAGTGGAATCAAATGAGTAAAAACAGACAAAACCGTGATGTTCACTGAAAATATTGTTTATAATAAACCATAACTTTTATCCATCACACTTGGGTAAACACAGAATAAAAATCAGCACTGTTTGTGAAGGCCTCTAGATAAAAAAAAATTTCTGACCATAATTCAAAAATCTATGGCCAAGCCTGCTGTAGGTCAGAGCTTCTAGAGTTGCCATCCTATTTATTTACATGGTCATACACTTCAAAAATAGCACACGACAAAAACAAACAGAATCAAAACTGCTGTCCTCCTCTTCACCGGGCATCGAAAACAACCACTGGAATCAAAGAGTCAAGGAATTCATAGGCAAAGTCACAATACTCAGTACATATAAAAAGCAGCCTTGTTCAATATGAAAATACATTTGGAATAGACAACACTAACCTGTTGTATCATATTTACAATAAAAATATATTACTTTCAAAAAAAGACGAAAAAAACCCAACACACACACACACACACACACACTCACACACACACTCACACTCACACTCACACTCAGCATCGTTTGTTCCATCTCTATATAAAATAGGGCACCCAGTCAATACATGTTCTACCTTTTTTTATATCCTACTCATTCAGTCTGGAATCAACCCAAAATAAAAAAAATAAAGTGTAAGACAAAGCCTTTATAAACCCTCATAGGGATGAAAAGTTTTCATCCCTATAATTTGTATCATAATTTCTTGGCAAAGATATTAGCCTATACTTAACCATTCTCTCACGCACTCTCTTTCCTCACACACCTCAATGAAAGGATACATCTCTTTGTTCTCTTCTTGTACATAATTCTGTATCCACACTCTCTGCATCGGATTGGATCGCGGGCCTTGATTTCATTTTCAGTGTGGCATTCTGCAAGGAAAGAAAATTACAGTAAGGAAAATTGCCATTATAATAAGACTATATTTATACAGTTATCCAGAGCCAGCACAACTTCTCCTGACAGTTGTCTGCACTGAATCATAGTTGCAGGTTGGATCATGGTTGAAAATGAGTCACACAGCCTTAGTAGGAGACCAATGCATTTTGAACCGTATACACAGACAAATGTATACAAAACAAATAAATTAATGTATAAAATGTAAATGTATTTGCAAAACCGACAAGAGTGACTTAAGCAACTTGAAGTGTGGTTTAATTGTTGATTGCAAGCATGTCGTTTCCAGGACCTCACAAACGGTCCTCACTTTCCCTGCACAACAGTGCCTAGGTTTTAAGGTTTACTGAGAATGGAGAAATAAGCAATTTATCTAATTAGTGGAAAACCTGTGGGCAAAAACAGCTTATTGGTGAGAGTGGTCAAAGGAGAATGGTAGGAAACGTGCTGGCTAACAAGCAAGCCACAAACATGCCAATAACGGGAGTCGGCATGAATCAACATCCCTGTGGAACAAACACTCCTTACAGAGTCTGTAGCCCAAATAATTGAGGCTTTTCTCAAGGCAAGAGGGGCTTTGACCTAGTTGGAGATGCATATGCCTAACAAATATAACGTTACAATCTATAGGTTGTCACAAATGTACTATGCTCAAATCTCAGCTTAGCTATTTTACTTATTTATTTTTCTTTCTTTGTTATAATCTATAACGTTACTTACTTTGCATTTTGGCATTTTTGCTTGCATGTGAACAGTACAAGTTTAGATTTCTGGTTCACTTAATTGTGCTTGGCAAATGCGTTTGTATCTGATTTTGAAACCTGTCCCAAGAACCAAAACAACTACGTAAAACTGGAACGTAACCGGCTAGTTAACTTGTCTTACAGAGGAACAAATAGAGAGCAGCGTAGCCTCTACTTTACCTCCACATATGTAGATCATGGGCTGCTGCTTAGGCGGTTGCAGATCTTTCTGGGAATCCATGCTTTATTCTAGAAGAAAGAGGAGAAACTGTTACCGCAGCGTCGACAGACCATCATCATCATCATCATCACTATCCTCCTCTGCAGCTAACTAAGTTGACCAGATAGCAGCATGGTGATGCTGACAGGATTAGCCACAGCCGCCACAACCGGCGAGGTTAGCGTTAGCTATCAAGCCCAGGTGAACAACAATGGTCTTCAAGCAATTCTCACAAAACTCAATTGGGGCAAAATAAAAACAAAGGTATATGAAATATGAAATACACGCAACATAAAGACAAAAATAAGGAATCTTACCGTTAAACTATGCTAATTGCTAGCTGTTTACTTGTCTTTTCATCTCACACTGCGCACATGCGTAGAATCTTCTTCTACCTCGCAACAAAACGGATTGTGATTGGTCAAGAAATTCTGTATTATAATTACCATATTTTGTATATATTTCTTGTTACCAAAATGCCCTCAAACTAATAATGTGAATGTATATAACATTTATTTTCGGTGTAGTTATATTTATAGTTTCTTCTTGCCATTTTATTTAAGGAACTATGGACACAAATCATGATTTTCCGATGTGCCCTCCGACTCGGACGGGGGCGCTGTGGTGAAAACGTACCCAAACGTGCCAATCTGAAGAAGACACAGCTGGCCCATTAGTTTTTGACAACAACGACTGTGTCAAGAATGTTCACATCGTGACTAATAGCCCAAAACGTCACATTTTAACATTAGTTTACTGCGTGCTTATTCTTTGAAGTTATAAACAATGGAACCATCTGCGCCCAAAAGGTATGTGTACGTCCGATTGGATTCAAACCTGCTTGCAAGCTAATAACTAGCTAAATGGCTAATGTAGAATGCAGCTGTCTCGCTTAGCTAGCTAACCGTTAGCTAACAGTTAGCTTTGCCAGTTTTTCTCAAACTTTCTAGTTAGTTAACCTAGTTGTTTAATGAAGCATTCACAAGCTATGTATTTAGCTTTCTAATAGCATGTTGGCATGTTTCGTTGTCGGGTAACATTAACTGTTTTTGTAGTGCTAATGGTCGAGCATTTTCAACTACTAGTCAGTAGTTCAAGGGGCGTTGCAGTTTTAACTTAATTGTTGGCCCCTTCACATCTTGTTTTGTGTGGCCGTTATTTGGATTTAAAGAAAGACAAATCATTCTTAGCAAGATTACTTGGTAACCATCTGAGAGAGCCAGGTGTATACAGTTAAATTACAGCTTTACATTGGTATTATCTTGGCTTTTTTTCTTACAGCAAGCTGAAAAAACTGAGTGAAGACAGTCTGACCAAACAACCAGAGGAAGTGTTTGATGTTCTGGAGAAGCTAGGTGAAGGGTAAGTTGGACGCACTCTGCAGCGAGAGTGCAGCTATGGGGAACACACAAGATCATTGCCATGATCGAGCATACACTATATGACCAAAAGTCAGTGGACACCCCTACTAATTATTGAGTTCAGGTGTTTCAGCCACACCCATTGCTATCAGGTGCACAAAATCCAGCACATAGCCATGAAATCTCCATAGCCAAACATTGTGAATTTCGAAGGGGTTGTAAAGAGCTCAGTGACTTTAAACATGGCACTGTCATAGGATGCCACCATTGCCACAAGTCAGTTTGTGAAATTTTTGCCCTACTAGATGAGCCCTGGTCAATTGTAAGTGCTATTATTGTGAAGTGGAAGCGCTTAGGAGCAACAACAGCTCAGCCATGAAGTGGTAGACCACGCAATCTCACAACAAGTGCTGAAGCGTGTAGCGCATCAAAATCGCCAATCATCTGTTGCAGCACTCAGTACAGAATTCCAAACTGTCTCTGGAAGCAACATCAGCACAAGAACTGTGCGTTGGGACCTTCATGAAATGGGTTTCCATGGCCGAGCAGCTGCACGCAAGCCTCACATCACCATGCGCAATGCCAAGCATTGACTGGAGTGGTGTAAAGCACGCCGCAACTGGACTCTGGAGCAGTGGAAACGTGTTCTTTGGAGTGATGAATCACGCTTCACTATCTGGCAGTGTGTTGGCACGAATCTGGGTTTGGCGGATGCCAGGAGAACGCTACCTACCGGAATGCATAGTGCCTACTGTGAAGTTTGGTGGAGGAGAGATAATGGTCTGGGGCTGTTTTTCAGGGTTTGGGCTTGGCCCCTTAGTTCCAGTGAAGGGTAATCTTAATGCTACAGGATATGAAGACATTTTAGCCAGTTTGGCGCTTCCAACTTTGTGGCAGTTTGGGGAAGGCCCTTTGCTGTTCCAGCATGAAAGTGCCCCTGTGCACAAAGTGAGGTCCATAAAGACATGGTGAGATGAGTTTGGTGTGGAGGAACTCGATTTGCCTGCACAGAGCCCTGACCTCAACCCC
>OOFE01013725.1:28153-39905 GCA_900323365.1 Monocentris japonica
AAGGCACTTGGGCATCCCATGATGAACCAAGGCATGCTTCCCTCCCCATCAACTGTTCTCTTATTCAGAAAAGCAAGTGTGTCCCAGGGGTATTCACATTTCTAGAATGGTTTATTTCAAACTGGGAGATGTTGGGAATTTGCTAGTTATTTCTCTGCTTCTTTTACCCATGCATTTCTTTAGATGGTGGGTTATTGAATGTTTTTAAACTTGATGTTTCTGAACCAGGAATGTTTAAAAGTCATGGAAGTGCTGGTCTAGTCAAAGTTTTAATAATCACGTAATTGTTTGTGGGTTTCGTATCATTGCTCTTAATGTAATTTTTGTTGTAGATGCGTGTGGAGGATGTCCTGACGCAAAGTACCTGTGTGTGTCGAACTGAAGAGGGAAGGCTGTTAGATGGTGAGGCATCAGTACCCTGTAACTTTATAGCGCTCGCTTTATTAGTTTCTTTATATCTTACCTAATCAAAAATATACAATCAATCTGATTTTACAACTGCGCTGTGAATTCCCATAAAGCATGGCTAGATGTGCTTTATTGGTTGCTATGCCAACTCTTGGGATAACCAGGGAGCAAGTTGGCGATCTTTGTTTCCTCCTGTTTTTAATCCTTTTTAGACAGTGCATGTACATTGGTAACAGATGCATAAAAGCCAAAGCCCCTTGAGGATGTTATTTAATGATTATAGATACTTCAGTGATGCCAGTGGTACTGAACTATGCTTTGTAATTATTACATCACCTTCGCACCCATAATCACAGCAAAGGAAAGCAACTAACCTAACATCTCTTCATTCTATGGTAGATGTGAAGCAGGCGATGCTGGAAACCATCGTGCCAAAGAATGACTCTGACGCTATAATGGTTGTACTGGGTGAACACAGGGGACAGGTGAGCAGAGAACCTGGACCACCTATTCCTATGGCATGTGTGCCGATAAGGCATAGTCTCTGGTTTTGAATGTCATCGATAAGCATCGCTGTTACTAATCACACTATGTTCAACTTACCTTCTTAGGTGGGTCGTATTCTCCAGCGTGACAGGAACAGGTGCAAAGCAATCATACAGCTGGACCGATATGAGGAGAAAGTCTTCACACTAGATTATGACACTATTTGTCACTATCTGGGAGCAGGAGACCACTGACCTTCCTCCACCTCTGATCTCTATTTCAGTATCGACTGCCATTTCCATCCCATCCACCCCTAAATGTTTTTTTTTCTAATGGTCTAAAATAATGTAATTCACAAGATTTCAGTGTTTTATGATATTGTACTTTTGTAATAAAATCATGTCAAGAATTTTATTTCTAAAGATGTTATTATTACAAGATATACCACCTCAAAAGAAAAATACATCAACTATAATAGTCAAAGTAACAAGGTAAACCTTGAGGTCATATATAAAAGCATATTTACAACTGCCCTAAATGTTTGACAAAAGCTCTATTCTATTTCTGAGATGCCAACATACATTAAACAATATTAAAGGCAATTTTCAGGGGTTTCAGTCCATAATGGCAAATTTGAAGACTTAAACAAAAAGTAGCGATGCAGTTGTGTCTGTCCTTGTGTTTCTGGGAGCTTGTGTCACTCCTTGGGTGGTTGATTTGCTGCATTGGCCCTGAGGACAGCCCCCGGGCTGGGGTATGGCCGCTGCTGGAACAGAGGCCCTGCTGCTGTGGTGTCTGCGCCCGTCTTTGCTTCATTACGCTTAGGCAAGCCAGTGGACCACGTGCCCCTATAAGGAGGAAGACGTTTGCTCAATACATGGTCTTTATATCGTGTTTTTAAATGTAAAAAAAAAAAAGAAAAGTTCATCATGACACTTTACCTTGGAGCATCTGAATAAGCACTTGGATCCATGGGGTCCATCTCATCATCTTTTCTCCCTGAAAGGCAGAGAAACCAATGACATCCGTTTATGTACAAGGCATCATTCAGTGTTGGTTCCTATTTTGAACATTGCATAGTGTGATGTGGATGTAAACATTACCTCTTTTGTTCTTGTTGTAGGGGGCAGCGTCTTCTCTCCTCGGCTTTCTTCTGTCTCTTTCCCTCCCATCGTCCCTCTCTCGGTCCCTGTCCCACTCTCTTTCCCTATCCCTGTCTCTTTCCCGTTCTCTGTCCCTGTCTGGCTTCTCAAACGGCCTCTCGATTCTGTCATCGCCTCCCTCAACTAAAGAATGAAAAAAGGCAATGGTTAGAAAATAATCTATTGCCAATATTTTGGAAAACATAAAATAGTGTGTGTCTTCTGAGAATAATGTCCAATGACTGTGAGAGTTCGCACAAAAGTCACATGCGAAACTAATGGTTCTTTTGGGTTCAGAAAGATTGGTTTGCAAAGATAATTGTCTCTTTATGATGCTCATTCATGGTGGGTTGATAATGTACTACCTCTCAATTTCTTTGCAGGTTTTGTTATCACGGAGGATGGGTCATTTGGTGACAGCCAGGCAACTAAATCTGTCTCCATGTTCCAGTAGTAAGGGAGACCACTGGATTGAAAGAGAAAAAAGCCAAAAAAAAAAGTTGTCACCGTCACTCTACACTCACACACAAAAGCCAGTAAAAGAAAAAAAAAAACAGACAATTTGTATTCTCAGAGCATTTCACTCTGCCCCCTGAACGCCACCAAAAGGCCAGCTTGTAAAAAGAAAACCTTGATGAATGATCGGTTACAAACCATAAACTTAAAAGTACTACGGCAACCTAAAGAATGTTAAGTGCGGAAGTGACTCATTTTAGCTTTTACACTGCGCAAAAGACTGTCCTTATGTCAGTGAGGAAGAATAGTTAGTGTATGTAGGACGTTTGAGGTTGAAGAAGGGGTTGTTCAAGTGTAGGGACATTTTGTATTACTACAGCCATCATGTCCAGAAAGTTACAGCAGTTCAGTGTTACTATTTAGCTTTAGGACCTTTTCACACTTTTCATTTTGGGCCACTGCTATAGTGCCAGAATAAGGTTGACTAGGGTTACAGAGTAACCCTTTACGTTTCAAACTCAAAAACATAAATAAGACACTTGAACCCATAGAAACTTATGATAGAATTCCAATGCAAAATGTTCTGGTATGCAAAAAAACTACATACATGCAAACTACATATCAGGAGGAACAGTTTATTGTGGGAATCAAGTACAAACACAATGGTTATTTGACTGGGAGAGAATGTGGAGAGGTCGCTTACCAAATGGGGTCAAATACTTTGTACCAGTTAGGTGGCAAATTCTCATGTCTGGTAGCTTCATAGTCTACATTGTTGTCATCATAGTCCTCTGCAATAATCTCCTCATCTGCTTCTAGATTAATATGGCCACAGGGGAGAAAGTTGTTATAAGACACAGGAAAACTATGAGGCATAAGGAAAATGTCTAAATATGTTACGCCCAAGTTATTAATGGATTTGATTACCTTGGTCTGCTGGTTTAACAATCCCTCTCTTGGCCAAGCGGGCCAGCAATGCAGGGGGTAGAGGCATCCTTCAAGACAAGAGAAGTGATGATTAGCCCAGATGCAAACAGGGCAGTAAAGTGACTATACTATAGTGGCTGGTGGTTTTTAAAACTGACCAGCCACTCTTAGCATTTACCAACTAAACTGGTTTAGAAAAGAAGCTCTAAACGATGGTTACTCGCCTGGCAAAGTGTCTGGTTGAGTAGTTGCACTTACAGTCAAAATTTAGCAGTTTAGTTGATTGCTAGTTTATTTCCCAGGAATTACATAATAAAAGTGTATATTCAGTTACAGTGCGGAAGTCTGAACGAGGGCTAATCAATGACTACAGTAATAGTCCAAGAATGACTGATGATTGTTTCCCCCTGATAGTTCCCTCGAGGGGGTGGAAAGGTCTCAGCGTTTAGACAGGGTGACTGAAAACTCAACTGAGACCAGTGCTAATGAAATCAGTTTGTTAGTTATCCTGGATGGGGTGAGCTAACCTGTCTATTCAATAGTATGGGGTACACTCATACACACAGACTATCCTCCTGTTCCTCCTCCCATTGGGTTTATTCATTGTTGTGCCACCGTGGCTACCAAGTGTAGCCTATCACACCTGGCTGCTTGTAGTAGTCACTCAAATTTTGGTTGCATTGCAATTTAAAAACGGGACATTGATCAATTTCGGATGATTCGCTTAAAAATACGATAAGGCGTTTATTTTCCCCTGCACATCTGAAGACTAGATCACAGCGACTAACGTACGTGGGACAGCCGCGCGGAAGATTACCGCAACAAACGAAGCAGTGTGCATTTGGAAATATCACTAAACTACACAAACATTGAAAGACTTCCACCCTCTAAACAAAAAAAAGAAATTCATCCTTTACCTGTTGTAAGAAACCCGTCCTGTTGATCGCTGCAAGTTAAGTAGTGGACGATACGACTTCCCAAAACAGCACGCGCCGCGCACAATGATGACGTTGTTACTTCTTGACGACAACAGACATGGAGGAATATGCCCGTGAACCTTGGTAAAGTATTTTTGAATTGAATTGCTTTCCACTGCATATTCAGACTCTTTGCGTCAGTCACGGTACGGTGTATTTATTTTAAAGCAGATTTATTTCAGGTTTATTTGTTCGGTTTGTTCTACTTAGATGGAAATAGCCTGTTCTGAGACTGAACTGAGTATCTAGTTAGCTTAGTGAAGAATCAGGGTCAAACCTCCATTGGTCAATACATCACTAGAATGCACACTGTCTGCTAATGAAACTATTCTCGGCTTTAGCAATATTTCACATAAATACGACAGTGACAGCTGTCAGAAGGTATAGTAAGCAAAATTTGTGCTATACATAATTCTGCATAGCTCTATCACATAGAAATAAGTCAGTATGATTCATCATATGTGGTGCTGAAACGGTACACCTCACACAACACAGACTAGGTATGTCTATTTTTCTACATTTCCCCTCCTTTATCCTATCATAATACTTTCCCTCGTTTCCTTATGCTCTCCTTTTATCCTGCACACACCCATTCCAGTCCCTGGAGGATAGTGGATGATTGTGGGGGTGCCTTCACGATGGGTGCAATTGGTGGAGGAGTGTTCCAGTCGATCAAGGGCTTTCGTAATGCCCCTGTGGTGAGTTCGCAGAGGAAGACTTAGTTGCTCACTGACTTGCTCTGAGATACTTGACTGACACTCAAGTTTTTAAATTCAGACATCAACAATTTTAACATTTCTGTGTGCAGGGTGTTCGACACAGACTGAAAGGTAGTGCAAATGCTGTGAGAATAAGAGCTCCACAGATTGGGGGTGAGGAGCTCTTGTATTATACCCATTCAATGTTCCCTTCACTACAGCTGTTGGTTTGTTGATATGATTATGGCATAGCACATAGAACAGTGACTTATACTATAATAATTGATAATAGTAACAATAATAATATTAATAATCTGTGAACATTAGAATTAAGATTATGATTCCCTGTGAATATTAAAGTCTTTATCCAAAATAGGGTCACTCAAAGGCCGGTTAGTTCTCAAAACCAGGGGGGATTGCAATTTCTTTGGCTAAAAGTGAAAGTACACAATCTGCTAACCTTCACTTGTTTGTTTTTGGTGGTTTTGCAGGTAGCTTTGCTGTGTGGGGTGGACTCTTCTCCACGATTGACTGCGGTTTGGTCCGCCTGAGAGGTAAAGAAGATCCTTGGAACTCCATAGCAAGTGGTGCAATGACTGGGGCAATCCTGACGGCACGCAGTAAGAAGACACCGATATAGTATTGTGGTGCACGTCAACCGAACTGATGCTGAGCTTATGAATTGAGACCACCCACCTACTGCCCACGTCAGATTAACTGGTGTGATTGTTTGATTCTTGTGTTTCTCCTCAGGCGGGCCGTTAGCTATGATGGGCTCTGCCATGATGGGGGGGATTTTGCTGGCTCTGATTGAGGGCTTTGGGATACTCCTTACCAGATACACTGCACAGCAGTTTCAAAACCGTGAGTAAAGCTGATTGAGTTTTTCTGATGATATTTCAAGGAAAAATACATTTTGTGGTTTGGTGGTGTATTTTTCTTATTCCTGTGGATAACTAACTAAACATAAACAATATCACAATGTCACACCAAGATATTTCTAGCACAGCTACAATGAAGTTTAATAGCAGGGAAAAGAAAACATCACCGGTAAACATCAGGCTTTGTTGTCAGTCCCTCGGAATTGAAGAGAAAGGATTTATTTTTAAACCCACCATTTTACACCAACTTTCAACAATCTATCAGAAGAGGCAGAGTCATCAATTTCTCTACCGACAGCAGCCTCAATAGTCCATAATGCAACACAGCCACAAGACAGGCTGTGTTTTGAGTATGTTCTCTCCACCTTCAGGTACTGAATGCAGTAAGCCCAGGCATGTTCTCTGGGGGTTGTCAAAATGCATTCTGGAAAATGTAAAAAATCACTAACTGATGTAGAAGCAGGTTGAGGGAAAGTGGGTACACCAAAAAAGTAAATTACAGCACTTCATCACAGATGATACCTGAAACCCATTGAACATGAGACATTGATGATACATCACAGGGTAAGAGTATTTATGGGTGGAGTGTTTATTTAAGCAGAGGTTACAACCAGTGAAACCTCCTACCTCAGTGGTCTCCAATCATGTGCCATTGAGGGCCAAGGGTATACAGGTTTTTATTCCATCAAACACCACCAGCTGAGTTCACTAAATTAGCACAGCTCCAGTTAGACAGGAGGGAAGTAAGCAGTGGTTGGAATGGAATCTTGGATACACTTGGTCCTCCATGGCACATAATTGGACATTACTACAACATAAGACAACAACATTTTATCATAATTATATCAGAATACTACCAAAGTGTTGTGTCCTCCTCCTCTTCTCCAGCAAATCCTTTTGCAGAAGACCCTAGCCAGTTACCTCCGAAGGATGGCAGTCAGCAGCAGGGGGCAAGAGGGCAGTTCCAGTAGAGGGCAACAAGGACTGAGCCCAGCTCTGGAAACAGTGAGTCAATCCAGAGAGTAGAGGGGGCACTCAGACACCAATCCAAGTATCAGGAAGACCAGGAGGTGGAAATATTGGTCCATAGTCCCCTCAGTGGTGTCATGTAGTTGCACTATGTGCTTATACCTCAGGGGCAAATTACTGTCAGTTGTAGTTATTTATAAATGAATGTTTGTAGGTGTACCAGTGGTTCTTCTGACAAACCTCATGATGTTTGCACCACCAGAATTTCAAGGAACATTTTCTATATTGTAAGTCCTGAGAATTTGTTTAACCAAAGTATTTCCTGTGGTTATTAATTAGTCATTAGTCATTGCTGTGACTTTTTGGTCAAATACGCACTAAACAGAAAGCCTATTGTTTTGATGGTTGCAAGAGCTGTGGAATAACCACAGTTGTCAGAATAATGAGGTAGAAAGGTAGTTGTTTGTAATAAGTAAACGACGTGGCTGTGACATTACAATTTGTTTGTTCAGAGTGATGTTTTACCGCGGAGGTAGTATTCTGATAAGCTATTGCCGCGTCATGTCAGCTGTGACAATCAGTGCAAACAACGTTTTAATCATGTGTATGTTCAAGATCGGTCTAGGCTTACTGAACACTCATTCCTTTAAAAAAAACTACATTTGAATTTCCCATAATAAGGCATTTCATCATGTGGCAGCTTTCATAATTTTGAATGTTTGTGTATGTAATACTATGAATGAGCACTAGTCGCTTCTCTTCATTATAATTGATGAATGTGGATGGCCAGAGTTCGCAGACCTCTTGGCTTGAGCTGCTATCTGACATTAATCTTTGTGCAGTTGCTCACATTTGTGTTGGTCTTCTACCATGAACCCCTCACATGTTGATTGCTGGATTATCCATCAAGCAACAAAGCACTTTTTAATTCCATCTCTGTCTGTTTACTCTTGAATTGGTGGCGTATGCCATGGCAAAGAGATGGTTTAGTAGCACAATCCTATGTTTTGCAGTTTAAAATATGTATAGAATGTTGTTTTATGTCATGTCTTGATATATTTATAATGCAAAATTTGACAAACATAATAAAGACATCAATTGCTCTTGAATTGGCATATTTTTTCTTTTATACTACTAGTTCTAGAAGCTGAAAATTATGTAGCAGCAATGATACGTGATAGTGATAACTGATAATGTTGTACATATTATTACTTATACGTGGGCTAAATCCTCACAGAGCAAGGCCATTTACTAGAGAAGTGCGCCCCCTCTCGCCTCTGCCCTGGCCCTGCACCCATCGGCTGCTGTCCAAGGTGTTGAACAGACTTCGAAGTCGTAGTTGAGACAATCTTGTCTTCCATACCTCAAACTTTTTCTTAGGAGCCTTCATTGCGATTCTGGCCTTGATAGCCTAACGTTACACTGGCTCACCAAAATTTCACCAAGCCAGAGGTTTTTCCCAAGTTTACCTCCACCTTCCCCTGAAAAGATTTCCACTGTCATCCTTTTAAACGGCTCAATTAGTTTAATCCTCCAGGCTGGCCACCGCGGATATGGGAGCGAGTTTGTTTTAATATTCTCCATCGTTGCAGTTCTGCATAGGCAAAGACAGTTGCAGTTTTCATTTATACCGCAGAAGAAACTATCCGAAAGAGCGGCTTTAATTGAATTTATAGGCTACAAGACGTAGGTGAGCGGAATGGCCCGTAGCCGCTCAGCTGCACCGGCGTGCTGCGTACGGACGGTAAAATGACAAACTGCTGACGGTCACATTTTTCCCTTAGAAAGTTCTATATTGCCAATTTCACGTTTGTGATCCATCCCGCATTTTTCTCAATTTATTTCGTGGTGTTAAACTACGGGCATGGATGCGGCAAAAAAAGGTAGGGATCATTACGCTTCTCTGAGGTTTGGTTTGTTTACTGTGTAATAGTAATGTGCACTATATATCCTCCCACTGGAGACACTCAGACTAAAATGCATGCACTCATCTCACTGTAAAAAGCGTATACTTCTAAAGCTTATAAATATATATTTAGTAACCATACTGAATCTGTGGATAATACATTTTTCTGACACAGTATGGTATGAAGATATTCAATGAGGGTGACATGATCGCTCAAGCATAGTGCAACCTATATTAAAGTATATTAGGTACAATAAAAACAAAACATATACCTTTCACAAGAATTAGACGACGTGCAACTATTGCCATTCCATCAAAGCTTTCCATGTATCTGTTTATAATTCCCCAAATTTCAGGGAACTGTATCAGCCTGTATTGCTTTCGCTATTCCTTTGTAATCTTGCATGGCTCAGACAATATAAATACCTGAAGGCTTATGTTCTGTGTAAGGCCTTGCTCAACAGGTGTTCATAGCCCTACTTTGGGATAGTGCTGGGCTAAGTGCCACACTGTCCTCAATAAAGAAGTAGGTCACATCTGGTCTTATAATATGAGGCCTTCAGGACAGAATACCTGCCTGTTCTCAAAATGACTGTCTGGCCCTGTAGCCACATGCCAAATCTTTTCTTATTTCTGTTGTATATTTTGTGTGGGCTGATATTAGCAATACAATAATGTGTATTTGTATAGCATGAGTGGGACTGAAACCCATCCAGTTAGCAGCGTTCCCAAAACAGAGACTGAGCCACCAGGGTTGGGCTGTATATTTCCCCATTTAGATTCCCCTATTTTGATCGATTAACAGGAAAAATATCTGTGACTACCTACCAAGTATATATTTTATCTATTTGTATTATATTTACTTGTTCAGAATAAAGTAATTAATACTGTAAAGCTTTCAGCGGTCATGTAATAACCATGTGTTTCAGATTTCTAGTGCAGTATGCAGTAAAATGTTGAAAACACAATGCATAATTCTAGCTTTGAACCCTTTGTTCTTTGGCAGATGTCCTCAATGGGGGCGATGGCGGGAAATCAGACACCCTCGGCTCAACTGGCTCATCCAGAAAAAGAGGAGGGGGTGCCAAGAAGGCGATGCAGGCAAACAAGTCTGCGCTCAGGGCCCCTCGAGCACTCTGCTGCCTCACCCTCAGCAACCCCATTCGTATGGCAGCACTGGCCCTAGTGGAATGGAAATATCCTTGTCTGTTTCAGTCTGTGGGTGTGTGTATTTTGGATTGTTGTTGTTTATTGTAAATGTTCTTGCACACAGGCCTCCATGTCATGCATATATATAATGTGTGTACAGTTCTGGCCAGGATTATTGGCACCCTTGCATTATATGCAGATACAATATAGACTACAATATCATTTGGAAATTGAAACAACTTTCAGTCTCTCGATTTACAACAACACATTACAACAATACGAACAAACAAATGTACAAATCTTTCATGGTTTCAAAATTGAAAAGTGGCCATGGCCATGATTATTGGGACCCTTTTATAACAATTCAAATCAATTTTGTTGGAGGAAATAGATTCTCATTTGCAGCTCACCAATTCAACTCATCTGTGACAGGTTGCAGGTGCCCACATGGTATAAATGAACCAATTATCCATTTTAAAGAGATTGAACAGTCTGTTCTGCTTCCTTGGTCGTCTGTGAAAATGGTGAAGAGAAAAGAGCTGTCTGAGAATATTAGAAAAACTATTATCACCAAATGTAAGCGTTCGCATGGCTATAAGGCCATCTCTAGAGACCTTGGTATTCCTGTTTCCACAGTTCACAATGTTACTAAGAAGTTTGCTGCTCATGGAATTGTTAAGACTCTCCCAGGACGTGGTGGTAAGAGGAAACGTGATCTCAGATGTTGTCAACAGTTGGTGTGAGCCTCTCAATCTCAAGGCTGACTTACAGAGGTCTTTACTGTCGGAGACCATAGAAGACCCCACTGCTGAAAGAGAGACACAAGAAGGCCCGATTGATCTTTGCCAAGACCGACCTTGACAAACCTAAAGCCTCGAGTACTGGACATCTTGAATGTATTAAGGGCATCATGAAATCAGAAGATTTCTAGGACATTTTGGAGAGAAATTGAAAGCTTATTGATGGTTACAAGAAACGTTTGGAAGCAGTCATCATTGCCAAAGCCTGTGCTACAAAAGGGTACCAATAATCATGGCCATGGCCACTTTTCAATTTTGAAGCCATAAAAGATGTTTTTTATATTTGTATTCTTATTGTTTGATCATGTGGTGTTAAAAAAAAACAAAAAACAGATTAACGTGTGAAGACCGAAAGTTGTTTCAATTTTCCAATTATTTCAGAAAATATTGTATGTTATCTGCAGGGTGCTAATAATAATCTTGGCCAAAACTGTATGTGGATGTTGCTACATGTAAATGATGCATTCCTGTGGCTTGTTGTATCCTTAACTGCAGCCTGCAGGCCCTTTGATATATTCATTCTACTTGCTATTTTTGCTAACTGTGTGGCCATGGGGGTTACCAAGCCCTACCCAGACGACGACTCCAACCCTACCAATCACAACCTGGTGAGTTTTTGACGGGCCGAGAGAAAAGAGGGTTCAAAAGGGGTGTAGGTGTGAGTTAATTTTGAAATAAAAGTAACTTTTGTAGGTTGAATTTTCATTAACGATAGGTACAGCTCAAATATGAGGTGGAATGGAATGTGTGTGCCACCTTCCATCCATTTATCCCTTAACCATCTTTTTTGTGAGACAGACAGACAGACAGACAGATAGATAGATAGATAGATAGATAGATAGATAGATAGATAGATAGACCAACAGAGACATAGAGAGACAGAGAAACTGACAGACTATTAGTATAAGGAAGAAATGAAGGGTTTGTTGAAAGACCTTAGAAAGGTCTACATG
>OOFE01013727.1:0-11426 GCA_900323365.1 Monocentris japonica
CACTGTGTGTTCTGACACCTTTCTATCATAGCCAGCAGTTAACTTTTTCAGCAATTTGTGCTACAGTAGCTCTTCTGTGGGATCGGACCAGACGGGCTAGCCTTCGCTCCCCACGCTCATCAGTGAGCCTTGGGCGCCCATGACCCTGCTGCTGGTTCACCGGTTGTCCTTCCTCGGACCACTTTTGGTAGGTACTAACCACTGCATACCGGGAACACCCCACAAGACCTGCCGTTTTGGAGATGCTCTGACCCAGTCGTCTAGCCACAATTTGGCCCTTGTCAAAGTTGCTCAGATCCTTACGCTTGCCCATTTTTCCTGCTTCCAACACGTCAACTTCAAGAACTGACTGTTCACTTGCTTCCCAATATATCCCACCTCTTGACAGGTGCCATTGTAACGAGATAATCAATGTTATTCACTTCACCTGTCAGTGGTTTTTATGTTGTGGCTGATCAGTGTATATGGGATATACCAATATTAGACGGATACTGAAGCATGCAAACACCTTATCCCATTTGTTGTTTTTCACAGTCTGACTGAGCTCAGTTTCCATGGTAATATTCAGAATATTTTGATTGTTTGTGTGCCCAATTTTAGATTTTGGAGAGCAGGATATGAAGATGCCTATAAATAGCTTATCTTAGACCTTAGCCAGGTTTTGATCTGTTACCTGGAAGACTATGTGCATGTCTAAATGCTCTCACTGGCTGGCATTTCCAAAGGTGTATATTTATTGTTTAGCAATTTGAACGGAATTGAGATCATCCTCCCCTCTGGTCTGAATGCATGTAGGCTCATTTGACACACAGCATGATAAAATAAGCTGACATGCATTCTTTATTAAAAAACCCACCAGTCGAGCCTTTTTGGATGATCGCCTACAGAGGTGAGACATTAATGTGGAAATAGTCCTAAAGGTTTATTCCGCAAAACAAATAATGCTGCCGGTTGCTAACTTCTATTTGCATCTGTATGTCAAAGGTGAGGTATAGAGGGGTGAGAGAAGTAGCACTCGGTTCCACTTGTAGAGCAGAGAGACAGCGCGACTTGCATGAATCAGTTTGAACGATTAGACATATGGCCCATTGGACGGCACTGCCAGACTTGGGTGTGTTTTGGTGCTCACGAGGACACACCTTTCGCATCCCATCCTACGCTTCAATCAAAGCATTATGAAAACTTTGTTAATCAAACATGACAAGTTTCTTATGATCATTTCACTCAATTTGCTATGAGTAATGTGATGCTTTAATAACTGAGGACCATTGAGAATTGTTTCACCACATGCCACATGGAATGGACTTGCTGAATCAATCTAAATCTGATCCTGGTAAACTTTTACTCTCCAGTGCTCTCTGTATCAGTATATAACTCGTACTATATCTAACTGCCTACTAACTTAGAGGCATGTATATGTGTAGCATGTCCAAGCTGGTGGTATGTATTAGTTTCTAGTGAATATCACTGTAGCACTTCAACCAGATCTAAGTTGCAATTTGCACTAATGTAAGCTCATAATCAATGTTTTAAATGTATACTTGTATGCAACGTACACAAGAGTATACTACAAGAGTATACTAGTTTGAACCTTTGTTATGTATTCTCTGTGGCACTGTAAAAATCCAACCAGAGGTCATGCATATGAGCTGCAAAAAAAAGTGCAAACTAACTGTACTTGATTGTATGTATGTACTCAAAATCCACCAACTCAATGCCTCCTGTTGTATTTTCTGTATTCATCATGTGTAATAGAGTAATGTGGTTCCAATTCTATATACTTACGAGAGTAAACCACTTTGAATCCCGCTCCTGTGCATTCTCAGTGAGAGTAGATCAGCCACATACCTACATTATGCTTTAGACTAGATTAAGTGCATTCCTGTGTGAAGTGTGTGCCAGTTGAAAGTGTATACTGGTTTGTAGTGTATACTTACTGGAGTAGACCAGTTTGAATCCTTCCCCTGTGCTTTCTGCGTCACTGTAGAATTCCAGCCAGAGATGATTTGAGGTGGAAATCAGAGTCAGGCCCAACATAGATGATCCGGTGAACGCTCCGAGAACATGGGCTGAGCTATCTTTACCATCATAAATCTGTAATAGCAATAGCACAACACACTGATATGATACCTATACATATACATCATGACCGAACAGAGATGATCCAGCTGAGGCTCCAAGGACATGGACTGGGTTTTCTTTACCGTCATTGATCACGTTTCGAGACAGAATGTTGTATTGCCTTTACTGTCATACATCAAGGGAAAACACTGTGTGTGTGTACCTTGAGTATATCCCCCTGGGCTAGATGGAAGGTTCTAGCAGAAATATTGATGCCTTTCCCAGCCTGCACCTGAAGTCAACACAAAATCCAAATCAGATCTATTCACCAGCAAAGCAGACAACATGTACTTGAAAAGGTCTCAAGGTAGTTAAGAGTTCTGGATTCATGCCAGCATAAAATATTTACAACGCGTGTCTTCTTTTCTCAAATGGTTGAAAAACACAGTGAGTCACATTGTGTTTATTCACCAAGAACACACATTCCCATCCAAGGGTGAACTGATTCATTACCTGGATGCTGTAGATGCACTCGTGGTTGTTGTCGTAGTTCATGGGGTAGTTGGGAGAGAGAAGGATCCCTTCATTGTTTACAACTGAAGAACCACACTCCGCTGATGACAGACAGAGAGAGTAGAGAATGAGAAAATGATAGACATGGTTTAATGTTCTGAACGCTCTTAACACACTTCTAGAAGGAACATGCGAACATGTGGTGCGAAAATGTGATTGCTTTTGAACCCACATTTGAAACTCCAGTGGAATTTCCCAAGAAAAAAAAAAAAGTCTACATAACTTATAAGCTTTTCACATGTTTTGTTCTGTTTTTCATTGTAGGAATCTACTGTATAAAAGTTTCCCAGCTGGTGTGCGAGCTGGCAGTCATAGAGAATACATCAGGATGACTTTTATTTTCCTGCTGTGAGTTTTACTCTTTAACATTTTGTCCTTGGAGTGCAAAAGTTTTTTTTTCCCCTACAGAGGATGATGATTCCCATTTTTTAATAAATGGAGGAAGTGCTACTACTATGTGTGTATGTGTGTGTGTGTGTGTGCACGCATGTTTGAGAGTGTGTTCTCTCTGTTTGTGTTATTATTATGTCCCCACAAGAATAGGACATATGTGTGTGTGTGTGTGTGTGTGTTCAATTTAATAACCCTGTTAAACAGTTGTATTGTTCGCCACCTAGTACTGTAGGAGCTTGGGCAGGTAGTAAAACTCAGAAACTCATTTACCTAAAGATACTCTCTCTCACTCTGCCATCCTTTTGCCCTCTACCTACAGTATCTCTCTGTAACTTTCCTCTCTCTTTCCCTCTCTCTCCCTCCCTTTCTCCCCCTCTCTGTGTCACTACTGGTGTAATAGTCATATTACAGCTGTCATATTGTCAATAAATCACACTGCTACAGTTTCCATTTAGAAAATTACCTCTCCACCCTCTCCCTCTTTCCTTTTTAACGCCCTCCCTCGTTCTCCCGCTTTCTCTCTCCTTCTCTATTTTTTCTATGAATAGTGCCTCCTTTACCCTGCTCTCCTGCAATCAACCGCCTCTTCCTCTTCTTTCCTCTGCACTCTCCACACCTCTCCTCTCCTCTCTTCTCAATTTTTTCCTCATCTCCTCGCCTTTCCCCTTCTCCTCTCCTCTCCTTTGGCAACATTACTACATAGAAGCTCATGTTCTATGTAATGAGACCGATAAAAGGGGTTAGTATAGACAAGAGTAGAAGAGTCAGGCCACAGACATATAAGAGCTACTCTACAGACACTGGACTGCCACCATTACAGCCTTTCTTCTGGACACCTCTTAAAACAACTAAATCTGCTTAATCTTCTAAGGAAGAGCAGAGATTGGGCGAGCCGCCAAAACATCCTATGACTCTCCAGTGTGTCTCCTGCTTAAACCAGGTTTTACTAATTGGAAAAAATGTAAATTCTTAAATGAAGTGGCATTTCCCGTGAATGCACCACGTAACGCACAGCACATCATGCAGCAATGCAACACAACACACAGGAGCTAAATATAGCAGACCACAATACACCACACCACTGCAGCGCCACTATCTGTGCCTGTTTGAATTGTCAGTCTTTACCACTTTACAGGTTGAAGACAACAGAGGCAGCAAAACAGGTAAAGGTTAACACAGCTAACATGATGTTAGGCTAACAAGAAAACAAGAGAGACATTATTCTCCATTCCTCTCCACTCTCTTCTCTCTCTATTTTTCTCCTCCTCCGCTCCTTCTCTGTGTTGTGTTGCAGCACACCATGCAGCAATGCAACACAACACACAGGAATTAAATATAACAGACCACAATACACCATACCACACCACGCTGCAACACCGCTCTCTTTAAGCCTCTGTGCATTATTAATCTTTACCACAGTGGAGGCAGACAAAAACATAAATGTTGACAACTACCTGGTTTAGCAATCTGAGCTGTCTCTCTAAGGTCTGTCTCTCTAACAGAAGAGCTGCAACATGATGACCACAGTACAACCTGGATAAACTGCATCTACAGCGCTGTTCTTTCACCAGAACTCTATAGCTGCTGTCTGTCTTTGCTGCAGCCGTTACTGTCTCAAACTACTCGCGGCTGTGCTAAAACAACACACCCTTTGAAGGAGTGCAGAACTGTTCACTATTGTCTTTGCTGCAATTTGTTCTTATTATTGTCCCTTATTGATTCTACATCTGCACCCAAATCAAACCTCATTTAAGTCATTTCCTGCTCACAAAGACCTTGAAGTTTGTCCCGCTCTGCTTTTTCAGATTGCCAGCTCCATTTATCCTTAGCCCTGTGCAGTTTGCTGCCTGTGATTCTCCATTACATGTCAGAATGCTTGGTTACACCCTTATGGATTAGAGCCCAAAATGGAGCATAGACCTACTTCTGATGCGTCCCCATACGACAAGAGTACATGTATGTTTTGATGAACCTGGTTCCCAAAGCAAATGTAAAATTCTCATTTGAGTTGGGATGATTTGCATCTATCTCTGTCGTTTTGTACATCTATTTCTGACTTCCAGTTCTTGCTTTTTATGCTCCATTCTGCTTGGAGCTGCCTTTTTCACTTTAGCTTTAGAGAAACAACGTCAGAGCATCTTAAAATTATTATGGATGAAATAAGGAAGCCATATTTCCAATGCTGTCCTTGATTGTAAAAGTCAATTGTAAAAGGCTGGAGTTGGTCGCAGCAGTCAAATAATCAATACATAATGGACTAAGAACGGGACAAAAGTCACTACCCACTGGTGACTTGCTGAAGAAATATCGGACATTCACACTATTGTTCATATAGCAACTGAAATTTGGTTTGTACACATTTGAGTGGTCCTGTGAATCTCCCATCTCTTAGTTCAGTTTATTCAATAGCTTTTTTGGAACACAATGTTTAAAGCATGAAAAATGTCTCAGAATGATGAAGGATAGTAAACCATTTAAAACTAAAAATGAAAGCTTCCAAGGAGGTGCTTGACTCATCCAACAAATACCACTGACTGTCATTCTGACTGTCATTCTCTATTCTGAATGCTCCTGAAATTATTTCTCTTCTTTAACTTTGTCTCTCTTTGTGTCTCTTTATTTTTATTTCTCTTGCCCTCTCTCCTGCTTTGTGTTTTTTTTTCTTCTAAAAACCCAACACAGATCTTGGCCTTGTCTGCCTCCTGCCTATAGAACTGAGGATGCCTAGATTTTCAAAAAGATACCTTGTCATTCAGAACTTTTGTCTGTGATTTTTCCTTTTCCTTTTCCCTTGCTTTGAGGGAAAAAGTTTCTTTATTTGCAAAGAAAATCAACAACAAATCAGCAGCCAGTTTCTCAACACATTTTGCAGACATATCATCACTTGAGACATGCATGCTATTCCACTATATCTCATTTCTCTTTGTTTGTGAAAGACAGAGGTAGCAGATAAAGTATTATATCTGTATTGTGATGACAGTGGAGGGCAAATTGGATGGATGTTTTGCTTACAGTTACAAAATTGCAAAAATACACATGCACTTAAGTGTTGCAATTAAAGCCCACTGACAATTTCCGGTGCCAATTCAGAGCACTGACATCACACATGGTGAATCACAAATCTCAAAATGTCAATGTCTCACAAATGCCTGGAAATGTTTCTATCGGTATGAGATAATACCGATAGAAACCTTTCCAGGCATTGTTGGGTGGGCCACATTCTCCTCCCTCCTCCTAACTAGACAAATGCATTCTGGTCCCCATTGGACTCACTGCCTAATACTACACTAGTATGATAATACTGGTCATATGAGTAATATTAATAGTAATAGTGAGAGTAATATTACTACATACCGACACATCTGGGTAGTGGAGCACTCCACATTCTCCGCCCCCCTCCAAGACAGATTAACTCTGGTGCCCCCTCTAGGCGATATCCCATATTGCAGGAAAACGACAGTGTGTCCCCGATGCCAAAACTGTAACCATTTCTCCTGCCGAACCGAGGCATTCCAGGGTCCTCACATGGCTCCAGGGTGTATTCTGTAGAAAACAAAATACGCAATAAATGCGTGAAGAGAAATTTAAAACCTATTATAATGTGGGACAGAACTATGACAGCTCAACATCCAAACACAGTTCAAGGGTATATTCTGTTTATTCTTTTTAGAAAATAGATATTATGTATTATGTACATATATTAATCTGTATAAATATAAATTGCAACTGTCTTGCTCGCCAAACTTAAATGTCCCAGTGTACATACTGTTGTCAATCGGAAAATTAAGCAGGTTTTCTTGATTCCTGAAAAATTCACTTTTTGGAGACGTAATATTTTTTGTCAAACAGCAATGAGATGCTCATATTATAATAGAAAGGTTCTCTGCCCTTTCCATGCTGTGTGAGAGAATGAAATTCTCTGGCCTTGACATGGTTAGTAAGACTAGTTTTGATAAAACTAGTGAAGGAACATTTTAGTGAACTGAAAGAAAATATCTCAGATTAACTATCGATGACACCTATTACTTCCATAAATAACTAAATTTACATTTTTCTGACTTACCAGGAAACACCACTTAAAAAATACATTAACACTGAAAATGTAACCATAAAAAAATAAACGAAAACACTTTATGACCATGGTCACCCTCTCTCGCTCATTTTCAATAAACTCTTAAGAAGAAACTCTTGAAAGTGCATCCCATTTAAATACAGTCTTTGCTTACTTGCTCTTTGATTTCATGCCTGAGATCTTTTGTAAAATTTCCAACAGGACAAGTTGTGGTAAGTCATTTAACGGTGGTAGTTCTTACAAGTTACAAGTTAAAAGTAATAATTACACTTTCCAGAGAACGTGATGTTGAGGCTTTTACCAGAAGATGAACCAGTGTTGTAGTGGTAGTGGTAGTACCAAGGGTCAATTCACTTCAAATTCAATCCTTTTAAAATGCAATCGAAGTGATATGTCACTTGCTAATGATTGAGCACTTATTTTCAGTTATTTGTTAATATGAAGAGTTTCTTTCCAAAATGCTATCCACCATTTGAAAAACAAACCGACACATGTTCTCACAAAAATGGTCGTACATATCTGAAAATATGCTGACTGATTGTGATTAAGGTTTGGGTTATGGTAAGGCAACTAAAACAACTTTGGCCAAGATTAGGTTTTGGTTAAGGCAGGGGTAAACTTCAGGCAACTAAACCAAGGTTAGTGTAAGGATTTGGTCATGGTTAAATAAGAAAACTTTTTGTTGAAAATTAAAACTCTGTTTGAGAACTTCTTGATATCAGACTTGAACCTGGGCCACTGGAGTTTTATGTCAAACTACTGCCTATTTCACTTACGTGACCGCCGCCTCTCGTTTCACTCAATTCGTATGGTATCATACAAAATTACTACAGCTTCGGCTTACTTTTCGTAACTTTCGTAACTAATTTTGTAACTAAGTTAAAGTTATGAAGTTGAGTTAGTTGAGTTTTGAGTTACAAAATGATTGATAGCACAAAAAAACAGCACTTTTTATACAATAGTAACTTTGTTTAGCAAAATGATATATAATTTTGGAAATTAACACTTTATATGTTGACTATAAACCTTGTTTTTATATTATTTGAATTGTGAGGGAAATCTTCCTGAATTGATTGAACTGAACCTAGACCTCGTGGGCGTACACTAACGTGATACTTCAATAGTTGCGTAATTTACCAGAGAAAGTTATGTTGAAGCCCTCATATGAAATGGAAAAGTCAGAGATGAATCGCAGCTGGGCTTTGAAGTTGCCATAGAGACCAGCATTGATGTTGCCAGGCAACTCGTTGCCAGTGAGACGAGCCAGAGGTTGCAGGAAACTTCCATTCTCAGTAACCAAGAGATAGTCATGCTGGTCCTCAAGGTGGAAGGAATTAAACTGAAACTGCACTCCTGTTTGAGACAGAGTGAGAGAGACAGAAAGACATACATTTCCCAGAATGCCTGTCAACAACCCCCAGAGAACGAGTGTGAACATTCCATTTAGCTGTAACTGGAGTACATGTGACCAGAGTAAAGTTAGCTTGATATTGGATATTCTGTGGATATCTGTTTGTCCACCTTCAAGAACTTGTAAAGCAAAGTCAAAGCACATTAATTAATATATTTATGATTGCTGGAAGAGGAATAACAATTTACAACCACAACCAAAGATGTGGACTATTGCATTGTGGAGGCGGTAGATAAATTGATGTCTCTCCCTCTTCCATGATAGATTTCTCCCTGTATTTGTAGAATGTCAGTGCAAAATGCTGAGTCTCGAAAGAAGCCCTTTCTCTTTGATTCTGAGTGACTGACACCAAAACCTGATGTTTTACCATTGATGTTTTTCGCTAATAACTGGTATCTAACTGTGTTAAAGCACTTTATGATGGATTTTTCCTTGAAGAAGGATGTGCCATTTTCATTACCCGTGATAACTGTTGGAATTATTTTTCATACTTCATAATCACCCTCTGGTAATATGTGTGGATCTTTCTGTACCTTTCCCATGGCTGACTTCAACACTCCACGTACAGTTGAGAGATGAAGGGTAGCTGTCTGGATAACCAGGACTAAGGATGGTTCCCCAGGGACCTCTAACGTCCCCTCCACATAAGGCTAGAGAGATATGAAGAGAGAGAGAGAGAGAGAGAGAGAGAGAGAGATGGGCAAAGATAAGGATAGAGAGTGGGTTAGCATCAGATGGTCGGTAGCTCAGACAGACAAAGAGTCCCTATGGTTCTCTAAAACAACTTCTATACAATAATATTTATATCTAGCTAGATATTTTTCTAGGAGAAAACAAAAAATGGTCTTCAAGCAAAACAACATTAACGGTATAGCGTAGTTGCATGGTGTGCAACAACTGGAAAATGTCTTTTTGCACAGATATCCTTCATGTTAATAGAGATTGTTTTCAAGTTTTCAAGTATACAAACCAGTGAAGCTGTGCAAATGTCTCCATTGTGAGCCTCCGAGCCGGGCCTCATGATGATTCTGTGCACAATTTAACTGTGCAGATTGTTGTGCAGTAAGGACCCTGTGCTTGTCTACATAAGGAGACGCTCGGAGATGTGAGACCAGGTCCTCAGCAAAGCTTGGAGAAATCTGCTGCTACAACTCTGCATCCTAACGCATTAATTCATGCTTGCTCCAACTGGTTCGTCTTATAGTTGGTCAGCTTAAAGTCTATTGAGAAAAGCTATAAAAAAAGTCCAAATATCTCAAACGTACAAGTTCAAGGGTGGCAAAGCTGTTTGGTGGCGTAGTGATTAAGGAGAATGTCCATGACCCTGAAAGCACGGGGGCAAAACCCATTGACAGCATGAGCATCTAAAGAGTCCTTGACCAACACACTGAATCTCGTCCAGCTCCTGGGATGCTGTTCTGTAGCTGACCCTGACCTCTGCCCTCTTTGTGGAGGGTGGCAAGTGAAAAGATTAATTCTCCGAGGGAGGATCAGTAGAGTATCACAAAAACCACTTAAGCACAGTACTGGAGTAATTGTGTTTCCACTTCAGAGTGCAGCTATCCAGACTATAACCTCGGCAGTCAGTCCCCACCACTACTTACCAACTCTGCAACCTCAGTCAAACATTTTAGAAAGCGTTCAAACCACAACAAGTGAACCAATATCTTCAAACTCGCCCTCCGTGGTTTTTACAGCATCAGCAGCCTTCAAAACAAGGATGAGCTGTGGGAATATTTCTTAACTACACGTAAATACATGCAGGTAAGGCGAGCAGACACAAACACGCACACGCCTCCACAAACACATTCACGCACACATAAATACAAACACATGCACATAACCACACACACACACACATACACACACACACACACACACAGATATTAATTATTAAGACTACCAGTTTTCTGCTGGGAAGCTGTTAATGCCAAATGCTGATCTATGTAGGAAATCTGAAAGACAGCATTCATCTCTGTCTCTCTCTCTCTCTCTCTCTCTGTCTTTTAGATCTGTCTCTCTCTCTTGGTCTTTCCAGCTCTTTTCTCTGCCTCTGTCTGTCTCTACATCTTTTTCTACTATCTCTATGTCTTTCTTTTTCTGTCTCTCTGAATCAGGAGGTGATCGGAGTTAAACTGTCCTCTTTGGACCTCGACATTGCTTGAGATTATAGATTAGATAGATTATCTTCATATTAGCTTCTAATGATAAAACGATAAAGGGCGTATTGGCTTATTGATTTGTTGTGCTCATTCTTTAATTTTATCACATTTTTAACATCATCACATAAATAATACGCTACAACATAATGAAAATAAACTGTTCTCAATGCAGGTTTCTGCTTGGCAGACATCTTGTCATTATTTGGATAGTAACACTGAACTCAATGACTACACTAAAACTATCAACATTTTTAAAAAAAAGTAATTATTTCATATTAGATAGTATGTAGGAAAATATGGACTTGAAATAACCTGAATCCAGCCCCATGAATTGCTCATTTTCAGCTTGTCAACAACATGACCAAACCTTTTGCAGTTCTTTATGGCACTGGCATGGCTGTCACTGGCACTGTTTTCCCTGAACTCATCGTCTACTACATTGTCAATCATCAGCCTCGACCATTACTTAAAATCACAGCAGCAAAGAGTTGCTATACTTGTGTGGGTACATATAAACACAGCCTAATGGCATTCAGCCCACAAATTTCAGACAGGGAGCTTGATGCTTGTATACACAGACTGCCTCCTCAGAGGAAACCTCTGCCAGGAACTGTGAAATTCAAATGTGGTTAACAAGCGAGTGAGCCAACGAGTCGAACCTCCATAATACTGACTCATTTCTGCTTCTTTCCCGTCTGTCTTTTCTACACAACCCTCTTCTCCTCCCCCTCTCCTGCCCCATCATGTGCTGATT
>OOFE01013728.1:8710-37042 GCA_900323365.1 Monocentris japonica
AACAATTCTGCCCCTCTAGATTGTTGTTTTTAATTAGCTTGGAAACTAGTAGCCGTGAGTAACCCTGCTTTTTAACTATCTCGTCTTGCCTCTGTTGATGACCCCATGCTTGCAACAATGACCCTTGAACTTTTGATTATCAATCTACTCAGATTTTTTAAAATCCATTGTCTTCTTGAAAATAAACAATGGCTAACACTAGTCAATATGTGACCTAGGTCTGACACTACAAAATGTGTGGCAATAACTATAAAAGGCAGTAACTTCTTTTACTGTTTTGCTCTGACAATGAAAATAAATGCATGAATCAAATGTTACAAGTTCTATTATGATTAGCTCTACTCTAAGGTCCACAACATCCCTGCGGAGGAGAAACTCATTGATGTCAGTAGAAGATTCCAGCGAGATAGACAGCTGTGTCATCGGTTCACCCACCCTTAATGAGCTCTGGCTTGTAGGTGCTCCTCATGTTCTCCAGGATGTTGTTGTACAAGGGCTGGGCCAACTCTGCAGGCATGGCTGAGTGAAAGTCTGGCTTGTTGCCCTTCAGTATACACTGTAGGGTGAACTGGCTTATACATAGTACTTCAAGCTCCCTGTCCATGACACTTTTGCTCCATGCCCGGCCATTCTCATCTTCAAACAGCCGCAGGTTGAGGATCTTACGAACTCTGAAAAATAGAAAGTGAAAAGTGGTGAGTAATGAGCCCCACTGAAATCGTCCTATCTGACCAACCCCATGACAATCACTCTAATCAACCGGCTCAGTATTGGCACTGAACTTAACTTATTGTACTGTAGGAAGTACATGACACAAACTAACTTTCTGACAGAAATAATTGAACCATCATTCCAAATCAGCCTGCCTCTTTTCCTATTCATCATGTCACAGGTCCCCCGCGACCAAACTCACATGTAGTCTGCATCCTTCTGGGTGTCCTCCACAGATATACCCAGCAGTACACACAGTCCCCGTCCTATTGAACTGATCTGCTCTTCTCCCACTGCCAGAACACAGGAGAAGGTTGATCAGTGAGTGAGCTGCTGGCATTTAGATGACACACAGCTACAACAGGTGACACATTGAATGACATCATTCGGTGAAGAGGAATCGAGCCAGGAGTCAAGGCTGTCATTCAGCTGTCATTCTGCTTGAGTTCAAAAGAAACATTCATATTTATGTGGTGAAATATCCTTTCTTGGTTTCCTCTGAGCTTGAACGCCCTGCTAACTGAGCTATCTTGACTGCTATCTGTCCAACTTAGCTGGCCATTCATTTAGCAGGACATGCTAACGCTAGTCGTTAGCTATCACGGATGACAACATCAATAAAGTAATGTTAGCCTTCATTTGGTGACACTATCAGAGGCGTCTATGCATGGCAGCCATGCTCAATTCAAAATAGCCGCTTACCCGTCACACTCGCCTTGGTGACCCTCTGAACGATAGCCTTCATTATTTTGGTTGTGTTTATGAGCACGCACTCGCAACTTCCGATTACCCAAAACGTTACCGTGGTGTTGTCACCCTCTTGTGGCCTACAATGGCAGCACACAACGTTCGCTCCTTCCGCTTCCCTGTGCTGACCATGGGCCCGTTTCAATAGTCATTTTAACATACCCTTCTCGATTTCCTCTCTCTCACTCTCTAAGCCCCCTCGGTATTTGGTGATACGTAAATCTACGTCACGCGAGTGGCCGCTTGGAGAGCAGAGTATCCTATTTGAAACGGAATGCAGTTTCCCTTTCGCAGGCTTGATAATTAATAATAAATAAGAACATTAATAATTACACAGATTGATGAAAATATAATAATACAATAATATAAATAATATCATATTGCAGATGAGATAATTTAATAAATAAGACTAGATTCTCTGAATATTGTTTCTTTACTTACACTTACATATTGCTTGCTCCTCCATGGTGGGTTGTATACAGGAAATTAGAGATGATCACAATGCATTCTGGGCAAGATATGCTCCTGAAGTCTACATAGTTACTGACTTGCTCCCTTGAAGGGTCGAGCGGAAGGGAGTGGAAGTGCCAAGGGGAAGTCAACAAGGTCTTGTTAAAAAGACTAATGTCATTCACTTTCCCCTCCCTCAACGACCATCAAGGTGCCCTTGAGCAAGGCACTTGAAACCCAAGCAGAACCAACAGCAGAGGACTGATTATACTGGGCAGCTCCCAGTTGTAAATGTGTTTAACTGTATCAATATGGAGTAGGGCAATGTTGAAAAATAGCATGCATGCTCATCCACTTTCCCTGGATGAAGGTTAGAGTTAAAAACTAGAAGTCACTCAGACAGCGCAATCCCTCCACCAACGCTGAACAATTGCTGTTACACCTAAAGACATCATTCGTATCACTTACGGTTTAAGCCAAATTGACCCCACTTAACAAAAGCTCATTGATAATAACGCCTAGCATATAATGAAGAGATTAAGTGAAACTATTGGTCATGTAATTTCATTGAAATTTCTATATATATTCATAAGACATGGGAATCAAATTATCGTGAGCATACGTTCAACAAGAACTTTATTTACAAATCAAGAGTGGTTGTGGCAACGTCCATACATAGATGACAGCTCCTTCAGACATGGACAGGGGCACTGCATTTGACCCTCTGTCACAAGTCATGATGATGTCCTCACATAAACTGATAAATTCATAGTGCATCATAAAGATTCACTGTCCATGCAGTATGCACAAGAAATCAAGTAACCCTGACATGATGTTATCTTTATAAAAACATGTAATCACCCATGACAAGTTCATAGAGTATGCATGTTCCTTCTTAATGATGTGGCTACTTTTCGTTGTCTCCCGTCCCAGATTCTCCGCTGAAGGATTTGATGTAATTGTAGATCCTTGTAGAGTAAGGGACAAAATCTTCCTTGTAGGTAATGATAGTTTTTGTGTGAGCAGTCTCGTGGATAACTTGATTTGGCTTTTCAGGCTCTTTCTCCTTTTCTTCGTCTTTCACTAAATTTAAGGGGGGAAAGTAAAGAGGGATTTAGCTATCAGGTGCTACAGATAATCTATTCCATATCATAACCTACAATTTGACCAGTCATTATCATTTGTCAAGCAATTCAAAAACATGTCTAGTAATAACACCACTATTGATATCTTCAATTGGAATAAAAATATATAAGTGATTATTACTAGTGATTAATAAATGGTTACAAGTAACTAATGCATAATGACTAGTGGAACTGGATTAAGAGACTAGACTAGAGCCTATTAAAACAGTGACTCGTAAGTAATGACAAGTTGACATCTAAGATGTGTAGCATTCAATTAGAAAAAACTGCGTAGTTTCTTACTAGTAAAACATAAAAGTGACCAGCAAAATAAAATGAGGCACTAGTGACTTTAAAATAAGTTTATTAAATTGTCAATAGTAAAAAAAACAACAAAAAAAACAACAAAGTGACTAACGTTAGTAAAAACGAAATTAGTCATTAGTACCTATTAAATTAGAACTAGTATGTATTATATAGCAACTGGTAAAAGTATATTGACTAGTAGCTAGCAAAATAGTGATTAATATCTAAAAATTACAGGTAGCTAAATGTAGTGACATTTGTTTTTAGGGAATAAATGACAACAGAGCCAGCCATACTCGTGCGTCAAGAGAGATATCGTTTGCAGTTACCTGGCTTTACTCCATAACCCATATGGCTATAATACGCATATGAGCCTATCATAGTCCATACGCCAATAGCGTACACGACAGATACTCTTGTATTCCATTTCGCTATATCTTTAAATGTCATGACTGCCCGATATAATAAAGTTACTTGTTTATACAAATCGTGAGCCTGAATTGTTTGGCTGCCTTTGCTTAACTGGGACCTACGGGCGCAGCCATGACAGCGTAAAACGGAAGTACAACTGATACTTAACACTTCCGGGGCATGACTTGAAAACTTTTCCTCGGCGATTATATGGGGAAAGTATTCTAAAATACACTCAACCCGAAGAGAGCGGCATTAAACTCAGCTAGCAAAATTTTGAAAACATTTTGAAATATTTCTAAATGTTAGTGTGTAGCTGAGTGGCCGTGCCTGAAACCTAGTCATCAAATAACCACCTTGTTCTTTTTGTCTTGCCCAAGTGGCATCAGTGGTCTGTGATGGTTGGTCATGGGACACAAAGGTTGAGTGCAGAAAGGTGTGCTGATATTATTCAGAAACATAATCACGTAAGCTTTGGATTTAATCATGAAATGAGGGGTCTGTGGGAGAATGATCAGGATATAACCAAATAGATTTACTCTGCCTGAGTTTCTGCCCACCCATTCATCATGTGGTGGGTGATAGGATCATTTATGAGTCATAACGCTCCTTTTTTCCTACATTTATTACTGCTCATGAGACCTAACGACGTGCTAGAAGCTTCACAAGCATGTCTTTGTCTTTTATTGACATGCCATTTGTGGCAAACTGAAACACTGTGGGCACATGTCACTGCATGTGCTCTGAACAATTGCATGTAAAAACACATAAACCTCTGAGTTGGGGTTTTCTGGACCTTGCATGCAATTTTGCTAAAGGTTGTACTATGTTTAACAACCACCAACTGTCAGGTAAGCTATGTTAGGTGAAACATTTGATTCATTGCAGTTACACTAGCACTAAACAATCAGTATCACTATAAGCCAATCCAGTCCATTCCCATTAAAGTAGATTACATTTACACAAATGAATTGATTAAAAAAAAGACAGCGCAGAGTATTTCATAGAACATCTGTATGACCACTGGGAATATGACAAACCACTATATCTTGTGGGGTAAGATTTATAGCACTGCTTAAGGCAATCCTACATTCTCTTCCCAAAACATCTTTTACAAACATGTTTACAGAAGCAAGGGAGCACAGTGGTTGGCTGTCAGCACAAGAAGGTGAAACTCTCCAAATATGAATCATACAACAAGGATGTGTGGTTGTTTATGTATTTTTTACTAGGATACCAGTTTGGCACGACATTATGACCATGATGTAGTGGACAATTCAGATTCTACATGGTCAAACGAACCAATAGTGGTGGTAAATGGTGTCTGATTGAATGTTTAACAAAGATGTTTATGTTTATAGGCAAGCTATTAATAATCCCTGAAGCAAAATATGTTTTCCTGAAATTCTTTGTTTGAACTGTAAGTGATGCTATTGAATGAGGCTATTGAGTGAAGGTGGCACCATTTGAGCAACTTCATCCTCTATCTGTCTACCTTTTCTTTATCCTCTTAACAACTGTTTTGATTCCAGAGGTTGAGGAATGCTTTGTTTGGAAACTAGAGTTGTAGACATCCTATGTTGTGCATTGACAAACCCAACATATCCACACACGTCTACTGTAAGACTTCCTCTATAGTCTTATTCAAAACATAGAGAGACCTGTTGCGCTCAAGTGTAGTCCATATAAACATATACATGCAGGTCTAAAGGATAAACGTCTAAACAAGCAGAGGAGAAGAAAACCCGCACACTGCTAAATGATGAATTGAGGTTATCTATAGTTTTATTCTCATGTTAACATATTGATATACTGTAGATTGTTTTAGCTTGGGTTTGGAATTCGAAGCTATGGTTTTCACTCATCCTTAAGCATTCGGGGAGACCGGGGAGTGTTCTAACACTGGGTTAGTTGTAACGCTGTCAGTTTGACCAATCAAAAAAGAGCTGCGGCGATGTCATCAATATCGTACACTCCCATTTCCTTTTTGAGCTCACAGGAGAAGTGGCATGTCTCTGTGAGCAACATTGTGGATTTTATGACCAAAAATCTGAATTTCAGGTAAGAAAGTACAATTTTTGATCAAGATTATTTTTTGCTTAGCGTTCATTGTATTGTAGATACAATGGTTTGACTTACATAACCTAAAGTAGCAGTTTCTCTCGTTTACTTTGATGCTTTGCATTCATGCTAACTTCAAACCCACATGCTAACACAGTTAGCTACATAATGGCTGCTTGGGGTGGGGATAGTTGTAACAATTCAGGAAAAAGTGTAAAAAAGAGAATAAACCTGGAAAGGGGAAAAAGAAGAAAACAAAGCAAACAAGCAAAAGGCCCAAGCCCAATGACCAAGAGGATTCTGACACCTCTGATGATGAGAATTTCTGCATTGTGTGCAGAGAACACTTTGCAAACTCAGGGCCAAAACAAGTGTGGGTCAAGTGTATACGTTGTCAGTTCTGGGCTCACAAAGCCTGCACCCCAGGGGCAGCCATCTACATTTGCCACAACTGTGACAGTGATTGAACCCTTATGTGACATGCGGATTCAGGAATACAGTCCACACACACATGCACAAACACACACACACACACACACACACAGCAATTGTTTTTGTGCTAAATATAAAGTTTTAGAAGAAATATGTGTTTTTTTTGTCACTTTAAATTGTTCATTTTATTCAAAACTTTTTTCTTTATTCTTCAAAAAAGTTATTGCATAAATTGGATAGTGTGGATCTTATTTCAGCAAATAACCTCTCATTGTTACATCTATCCCCAGCTAGTGTTACAACTCACCCCAGTTGTGGGGTAGGTTGTAACAATGGAACTCTTTGTATTTGACATTTACTCACGTAATCTGTGATTGTGTAGTAGATGTCCAAGTGAGTTTTATTTGTAGTAGACAAATATGGGTACCGTGCATCAAAGTTTGAGAGATCTAGCACGAACAACCACTGAGTTACTGATGCTCAAACAAAAAGTGTTACTACCATCCCTGGTCTCCCCTACACTTTGGGTCAAAATCCATACTTGCCACCACTGAAACAAACCAGTTTAATAGGTTTTAGCCGTTGGGGTTTTAAATACCACTCACTCATTTCTTCCTGGGCTATACATGTGAAGTGTTAGGATGGAAAACAAGGCTAAAAGACTCCTAAATTATTCATGCCTGTGGTTCTGAAATGACATCTTAACTAATTTAGCCTGGCCATGCTAAGCAGAATTATCCCCCAGACCAAAACAAACCCTTGACTTGGTGGATTTTATATAGGGCTGTAATGTAGAACACAGGAATGAGGACAAATAAAACACACAAAAGAGAAGTAAAAACAAGCATCTTACTGTATTCTCATTTGATTGTTCATAGGTCAACAGACATTTTGAACATGTCAAATAGGAAGTGTCACTAAAGAATTCATACCACCTGAGTTTCAGTTAAGGTGGTTTCAGACTTGTTCAGGCAACAATTGCAACAGTACTGAATGAAAGCTCCCACCTGTGCATAGTTTTATAGTTTTTTAAGGTAGTTATAGATTTTATTCTGCCCTGTCTATGTTGTTTGTTATGTATTAAGTTGCAGCCCTGTGTCTTCGGTGTCCTCTTTGTTATTTGTTCTTTTCTGTCTTTTGATGATGTACAAATAAATGAAACATAAAATAAAATCTAATCTCATTGAAAAGTTGTGAAGAGTTGTGATTTCTTAATGAGTTGTCATTTCATACAAGATTTTATTCCTGTTATATGATTGTGGTACAACAATCCAGATCCTTCCATCAAAAAATGTAGAGCCTACTCTCATTTCATGTTTTTTATTGATTTATTGACCCTAAAAGTTAATTTCAGAATGATCAACTTTGTCATACACACCAACCAATAATAGCTCAGCTTACTTAAGTGTGTTGTAGACGTTGATATTTATGTGTCTTCCAGCCTCTTTATGATAAAAGCCTCTCCTTGAATTTGGTGATATGCTTTCAGGTTTTTTAGTCAATCAAGAGAAGACAGACATACTGTACATTTTAGACTACTCCAGGTTGGTGTTTGAGCCTATTATACATAAAGATGCTTGTGCTTCAGCCAGCTTTTATAACTGTTTTTGTTGAATTGATTTGTTTCATTGCTTCAAGGTGAGTCCCTATTTTTTTTTATCTCCACTTGCACTATCTCTTCTGTTTTTATGAGCATATGTGCAAATATATAAACTCTAATGGAAACTACTTTATTCTTTTTCATAATTTTTCTTTTCATTTCAGCCACTGAAAGGGTACAATAGTGATGCTGTAAATGGAGAATGCATTTCTCAGCTCTGTTGCGAATATAATATATATGAATATAAATCCCACAGAGTGCAGTCATGGTTCAGGTGGTAGTGCAGTGCCAAGCACAGCGTGAGAGTCAGGCCTCACTGCCTCTGTGAGGCTCAAAGCATGTAAACAAACTCACCCCAGCCCCAAGATTCACAAAATCACTGTTGTCTTTGCATACAAAGAACTTGGATCTTTTGTTAAGGATTCTTTCTGTTTTGTAATTTACACTTAAAGTACATTTTCTTTAAAAAGTTAATTTGTGTGTGAACTTTGTCAGGTTGTCATGACAAGTACTCACGCCTGTTGCCTAACCAGACTAAAACCAAATGGATATATGGATACACAGTGTGGAATTTGATGCTGGTTCATGAACTGCACAACATTTTCCAAATATAGGTTGAAATGGGTGAGGCATTTCCTGTGTATTGCATACAACATTGATTTTCCTCATTCCATGTCCCAGATATTTAGTATTTTACAGGTTTTATGGTTTCTTGACCCCCAAAACATATAACCTTATTTAAGGCGTCAGGCCTCAAGCAAGTATGTAACCATAGAAACAAATAAAAGTCATTACCAATATATGCAGCAATCAGCTTTGTAGTGCTACACATTCATCAGACCTACCATCCATTGTGCCCCAGGATATTTTTCCTGTGCTATCCAAATTGTGTGCCTGTCAAGGGCTTAAGTAACAGCCCCCTCCACTTTGTTAGAACTTGTCAGCGAAAGCTATGAGTCAGAAAAAGCTAATACATAAACTGTCCAGGCACATACAAGTCACTGGCACTGTACAGCATATCCCCCCAGTACCTGGACCTAATAAACTGCAGCCCACCGGTGTGGAAAGGAGGATATATTGATAAAGTCGGGGCATTTTTTGTGCAGAAGACATCGGGGAATAATTTTCACTCAAATGAACTAAAAGGTAAGCAAGACTTATGACTATTCTTTATTGAGGAGAGTAACATTTTCTGGAGTAAAAATGTAATACTTAATACTCAATAATGCATTTACTACTTAACTAATAATCAACTAGCTATGATTTCAAATTGCAGCTGGTTCACCTGTGCATTTTCTGAGGTTCAAACACCTATCTCCTTTAACAGCAGGGTGCCATTTTAGAACAACATTATAGAACTCAGAAATTGAGTAGTAAGTGGTGAGTCGTGGTATTTCTTATGGTTCACTGTAATCATTTCAATATTCACTTCACTTTACATTTCACAATGGAGAGAGAATCATAACTTTAATGTAAATTTTGGATTGCAGAAAACAATTTGCACTTACAGAAGGAGTAGTGGTATTGACAACCACCTCTGAAAATATGTGTACCCTAGCTCAGTGGTTCTTAATCCTGGCCCTCATGGCCCAGAGCCCTGCTGGTCTTCGTTCCAGCCATCTAATCAGGCACTGATTTGGACCTGGGATGCCAGGTGAATGCAATTCACTACCTTGTAAGACAGAAAACCAGCAGGATTGAAAATCACACATCACCAGAATCCTGTCTCCTGTGTATCCCCTGTTCTGTCCTTTTCAGCTTTCCTACCGTCTCAGTAAAAAAAATAATGGTGTGGACGCCTATCTTTTTTAAAAAAAGAAAAAGAAACTACTGTAATAATCCCTCTGTCAAAAGTCGCCAGATCAAATGCTGATATATCCATTTAGAAAAACCATTACCTGGAATCATTCAGTATCTTGAAAATACAGAGGATCCACTCTATAAAAGTGTTATCGTTTTGTCAGTTAGCTATTGACCTTCAGAAAATACCAGAATTTGTTTTAATCTATGGCTATTTGTAAAGATGCCACTTTTTTGAAACAAAATTCATTTAAGAATAGTTCCTCAAAAAATAGATTCCATATTTACCTTGCTTCGATCCCTGAGCATAAAATTCTTTTTTTGAAGTGCTTTATCTCAGGATTATGCCCCTGCCTCTGAGCGAGCCTGTGCATGTCACTGCCTTCCAATAGAAGTTATGCTGAATGCCATGTTTGACTGGTCAGCAAAGATTTTGTTTACTTTCCTCCAGCTATGACTGAAACCTTGAACCAGAACTATTAAGCCAAATCGTTTTTGGCCCAGTCACTGTAGTGATGCTTTACAGGTCTGCTTTCCAGAAAGAAGTTTCATTCATCAAGTGAACAAAGAGCTATGCCTTTGCTATACAACTTCAGGCGAACCTTTGAAATCAATAGGATGTTGGCCCCAAGAGCCCCTCCCTCAGGTGCCATGGTTACAAAGGAAATACATCTTACTACACAATATGAAAGAATATGTCATGTTCAAAAGGACTGTGTGTGCAAACACTGCCTTGAGGGATAATAACATTCCAGTTCAATGTGATGAAATTCTACTCTCTTTTCACAGGGTTTCAATCTTTCATATTCCACACAATATAGTAGGCTATCCTCATGAATCCATGTAACAGCAACATTGAGTTAAAAACAGTACATGCTCTGTTTTGTAACAGCTAGCATGGGATGGACAATCTAACTACAACCAAGATTATCAATTCTGGTGGAGGTGCAGGAGGGACTGACAAAGGTATGGTAACTGTAACTGGGACTGTTCTGAAATGCAAGAGGCAATGCATTCATGCATGCAGTGACCTATGAGTTATGATGAATGCATTTGCTCTCTTGGATACTGGCAAGGCACATATAGTGACTGTTTAAAGGAGCTGTGAAACGTCATGTACTGTCAATGGCTATAGTATATGAAGTTAAATGGGCTACTAGGAATGCCTCAATGGATGTTGCATGATTGCACCATGACTTGGGAATATACTGCTATTTATTGTTTACTTGATAATAGTATTCTAAGTCATGCACTTGTCACTTGTTCAATGACAAAATGTGTGTGTGTGTGTATGAAAAGTTGGCGACAAAATTTACTTCACTACATTTTTATCAACCTAACCTTTTTTCATGTATTAACTACATCCTCTAACTTCCTTTTAGTTCTTTAATAAATACATTTCTCTTTACATTGGTCACAGAAACAGTCGCAATAACATCTAGACTGACGTCACTGCCACCAAGTGATTTGTGTTATCATCATCCATTTTCTCTATTGTCTACTGTCACACCTAGAAATACTATACATAAGCATCTACATATGTGTGCAGTCAAGATTTAGATCATTCCCTTGTAGAATTGCAGACATCTCCTTCATAAATACTGTATGTTTGAATATTTAGAGAATTCAAGCGATATGCAATTGCTATATTTTGCTGCTAAGAGGGTGCTAGTGGCTTAGTAAGCAGCCAGAAGACAGTGACAGCAACTATACTGTTATATGTGAGTGCCATAAATCAATCTCATAGGACATTTTGATGTATAGACTAAGTCATGCTCAGACGCAGTACCAGGCAAGCAGAGACTTATTTGAAAACATTAAAATGGTCATAGACACGATATATATTAGACATCCTTAGCTGCAGTGGCCAGAGTGCCCTGTCATCTGAGCTGGTGATGAGGGCTTTTCAGACATTACATGAAAAAAAAATGAGGATGAGATGAGCTTGAGATTAGAATGATGGTATTCTTAGATTCTTCATATCAATGTAAACAGTCATAATGCAGAAAATGCTTACTACTCCTCTCCTCTCCTCTCCTCCTAAAGGAGCTGAAGGAGGGTCAGGTGGTAGAACTGCATCAGGAGGAGCTGGGAGTGTCAGCAGCTCAGTTCTGATCGCCTCTAGCAGCTCCTCTGTCACAGGCTCTAGTGGATGTGGATCCAGCAAGGGCACTGGAGGCATCACCATCACTAGCCTAGGGCCTTCCTCGATTACAACGTCAGGTGGAGGAAGCTCAGCAGCTTCAGGGGGTTTGGAGGCAGGGTTTGGAGCTAGTCTGACTGGAGGGGGTTCCAATACTTCCTCCATGTTGGCAAGTGGTGGTGGAGAAGAAGGGGGGGGAGGCGGCTTAGGTGCTGTGACTGTTTCCACAGTGACGAAGACCAGCTACAGTTCTGGAGGATCAGGGGCTGCAAAGAGGGGACTGTCCTCCACTGCCGCATACTCACCTGTTCCAATGGAGAGGAAGAGCATGACCACCATGACAGCAGCTCATTCAGAGGTCTTTGAAAGAGGTCAATCCCCTTTATCAAACGTTCTTGTTTTCTTTTCCACCTTTTGTTTTATTTTGAAAGAGGTGCCATGCAGCACTGTTTCATTAAGAATGCATTTTAACATTGAAGATATAGCTTTGTGTGGATTTGGACAAGAGATGAAGCGAGGACTAAAATAACCATTCCTTTGCCATGTTTCAGGAACTTCAATTGGGAATTCTTCTCCAGAATACACAAGGAGGGAGTATGGTAACTGTTAAATTAATCTGAGATTGATATACATTTTAAATTGTCAATAAAGAAATCAGGCCTTCATTTGGTTGTTTTTCCTTTTAGCCACTGCAAGTGCAAATGCAAGTTCTGCCACCAGAGGGAGAACTCAGAGCAGAGATACATAGTAACATCTGAAAACCTCATAACGTAGTCTATAAACGATACATATCAGTGCAATTTGTTGCCCTATTTCATGGAAATTAATTAATTAGTTAGTTAGTTGTTTCCCCTCTTTTCAGAGAGTGATATCCGAGCCAGACTTCAGAGTGCTTCTCCATCATCAAGTTGTGAGTAGGACTCTACATGGCCATGCATATCAACGTATCTGATCCTGAAGCAACACACCTTAACTTACTTTGCTTTCATGTCCTTTTAATCTTATTTACAAAGTACGAGTTTATCTTTTTTGGGTGTTCATATCCGCTGTTAGTCAGCTATAAAATGCAATCGTCAAATGTTGTAGAAATAAACTTGACTTAATCGGAAGTCAATGGGCAATGGGATGTGGAGACAGGAAGGTCCACTGGGGAAACACTCAATTCTTCCTCCAGACCATTGTCCCCTTTTGGCAGTGTGATATCTAATATGTAGGGACAGAATTGGACGATGTGAAGCGTCTGCTGAGAAGCACCTGCTCCAGCAGCATCAGCCCCCCTTGCTCCCCCACCAACACCATGTCCATCCCCAAGAAGGCCAGCGTGGACACCAGGACCATGTCTGACAGCTCCCAGACAGGTAGCATCAATCAGCAGCCTTTCAACCTGCCTGTTGACCCTAATTAATCTTTCGATAGTTTAGGTGGCAGTAGCCTGGAGGCTGTCATAGCTTAAACTTTGGAGAAGCGGGTTTGTGACTGGAGGGTTAGTGGTTTGAATTGCCAAACCAAGGAAGAAAATCTGTGTGTAAAAAGTGAATGAGCAGTGCTCTCCGTTCATCACATACAATTAAGGCACCGTTGAGCAAGGCAGTCAGCCCCTTTTTTTTCCAGTGGAGCTGCTCAGTGGCCAACAGCAGAAACAGAGCAGAACTGAGTAAAGCACTTGAAGATTTAATACCCGATGACATTGCAAGTTTGAATCTTAGTTCTTATTTGCAAATATTGACTATCCTAAACCATAGGAGTAACATAGTGAAATTTTTAAATTAAGTGGTTGTCTAGTGTATGATCGTACATTACTGTCTCATCCCTCCATTAAATTCATTTCATTTCTCTGCCATCCTCCTTAGGCCAGTATGGCAGCATTTGGTCTGGAGGTATGACAAGCAACTATGGTTACAATACCAACCCCAACAACCTGTCCACTACCTCCACTCTTCACCATTCAGGTCAGTCATATGACAACATGCTACAGAGTTCCAGCAGTAAAACATTGTTGTCACCAGAGGGAATGAGATGGTGGTAGACATCTCATCTTGGTTTTCTGATGAGTTTTTTTATCAACTTGCCAACGATTCTATTCTATTCTATTCTTTTCTGTTCTATTCTATTGTACTGTATGCATAGGACTTCAGAAAAACCTGACACTTAGCTCTCCCTCTGTGAACAGTGGGCTTTCTGCCAATAGCACTGGTGAGCCTCTCCATGTTATGTCTAGTCCAGTATGATTTCAGCCCCAGATCCTTGTCTTAACAATAGATAACATGATCTTGTTTTTTCTCTCTCCCAGATCCAGTGTATGGTGTTCAGAATAACCTGGCCAGCACCAGTACCACTGTCCTCTCTCCCAATGGAGTTAATGCTCAAACAGGTGAGGCAAATGATACAACATTAAGGCAACATTAGGGCAACTCTAATGGCCAAATCATAAATAAATAAATAAATATTTCACCCTGTGTCTCATTTTGTTGCCTATTGCTGGGAGCAATTCCATCTACATATATGTGTATGTTTTATATATAGCTCTTTATATATCGAGAAAAACATATATATTATTATATAGAATTTTATATATAGAAAATCCCCATCTCTACCCCCCCATAAAAAAAAAAAAAAATCTGTTCATCACCACCCTAACAGACTTCACAGGGACCAACTCTCAGAATGGAAGGTGGAAACATTGAATATGGAGAAATCATCTTGTTGTAAGATGCTTTAGCCATATGACATTAATAATGGACTATTAATGATCATGTAGTTTGTGTTCCTTTGTGTTTTTGCAGTTTATGGTGTACAGAAAAATATGTCCAGCACTGGAATAAGCACAATGACAGGTGAGGCATGAGAAAAATGTCTTGTATAGACACAATGATGAGAGAGGTGAAATTACACAAATGTGATCATGTGGTGGGTAAACACACATTGATTTGTTTTTCTCACCTCATCATTTTACAGTTTAGCCACCTTAAACCTTTATAATATGAAAATCAAACAATAGAAGTAGAGTTTCCTGGTATCAAGTTGCATGAAAATATTATTCAAGAAAATATAATCTAAATATCTTATATTACTATTATTTTTCTATTAATATTTTATTATTCTGGAAATATGATTGTCTTTTTGTTGTTTATTTGCACAGGTGGTTGGTCAGTATATCTTGTTCCCTAACTGGAGATTTTAGTTTACCCACCTTTTGCTTTATTGCCACATGACTATCTAATATCTCTAGTCAATGACTCTCCAGTGCTATTGAGTCTGAATGTTTTTTGTTGGTTTCTCACAGTGACACCAAGCGGTCCCACCACTGATGAGGTCTTCACCAAAGACTTGAAGTTCATGTTGCTAGAGGAGACTTCTCCTGTCAAGAAGGAGACAGAGAGGCTGGTCATAACCAAAGACACTGGGAAGCAGTTCATCTCTGCTGCACCTGCTACCGCTGGTCTATACTGCTACTACTACCACTAATACTACTAATACTATTACTACTATTACTGCTATTAATACTACTGCTACCACTACTTCTAATACTACTACTTTTAATACTAATACTACTATTAATATTAATATTAATACTACTACTACTACTTTTAATGCTAATACTACTATTAATATTAATACTACTACTACTACTACTATTGTGACTACTATTACTTCTGCTACTGGTACAACTACTACTACTGCTGCTATAACTCCTATTACTACTACTTCTACTACTACTATTACAATAACAGTACTAAATAATAAAAAGTGACTTTTGATCAAGATGGGAATTTCTGGTTAGAATAGTTTAACATTCACTTCAGTATTTCAGCACAACATTCTATTTAACCATTTTCTACAAGTGATAAGTGATAGCTTATTTGTTCTATCCTCTAGCCACCTTCTCCGTGGACTCACTGAAGAGAGAGAAACAGAAGATATTAGCCAGCACAGTGGAGGAAGGAACAGAAGCTAATGGTAGACAGAACAAATCTTTTGGATTTAAGATTTATCACATACGTTGTATTCAGAACATTGTGTTTACCATATAAACATAATAAACAGCTGTTTTGTTTTTCAAAGCAGTGAAGGAGAAAGTTGCCACAAAAGACAAAGCCACCTATGCAGGTACATTGCCTCAAATATACCTTTTCGTTGTAACCCATTATGTACCCAGGTTCCCAGAGCTGGTCTAGTGGTTAAAATCTGTGACTGTGGAACTGCATGTATCCCTGCTGGCCTAGAATCAGATCCTGCCAGAACCTTCTCTACTGTCTCTCCCCTGAGGCCAGATTCGCAAAACTCATTTCTTACAAACATCTCTTGGTTTCACATTTAGAAACTTCTCAAATATGGCCAACCTAACCTAACCGTGATAGTACCCATAGTACTTACATTTTTTTAGGATGTATATGTTTGCTTAAATAAGTAAAGGAAAGTATAGGAAAGTATAGGAAAAGGCTCAGACATTGGTTACTACCTTTTAGCTAAAGTGTAACCGTCTAATTTGCTAGCTTCTTTTCATGAGACATGAGATATACTCAGAGATATATACAAATAAAAATAGTGACATTCTCAGCTTAACAATAAAATGTTATGCTTAAAATGTAAGATACAGTCAGTAAAACTATTATTACTTAAGTGGATTTTTTTCCTTAAGAAGTTTTTGTGAATATAGCCCCTGTCCAGCCCAGCATTCCTATTGTCTAAATAAATAAGGAAAATACTAATGGAAGGTGATTAAAAAAAACCTGAACCCGTCTCTCATCTGCCCCATAGAGCTCCGTAAAGATGAGCCTGGCTTTGGCTTCTGCTCCTGCTGCAGCTGGTGGAAATGGCTACTAGGCCTCCTGCTCAGCCTGCTCCTCCTCCTGGGGCTTATCTTTGGACTAATCGCCTTGGGTAAGACAGCAGGAAGCCCTGTGTCATCTCTACCAACGTTTTATTACCCTTTATGAAGGTTAATGAAGGATTTCTGAGCCCACTGGATAAGACGGCAGGAAGCCATGTTAATCAACACGTCCATATCTTGTTTTTTAACCTAAATGTATCCAGGTCAGTCCTGCAGACATCTATGGATCTCTCTTTAATAATGGAAACCTGGCCAATACAGCAGTCTCACCTCAATATTAAGTCAATTTTAAGGAGATTTCTTACTCTTATTTCGTCTCCTTCTCTCACTGTCCAACCCTGACCTTCTCTCTTGCCTCACAGCTGAAGAAGTCAAACGTCTCAAGAACCGTGTTGAGGCTCTGGAAGCAGCCACTGGCAGTGTATCAGCCAGCTCCAGCCGTTACTCCGCCTCCTCTGCTACCAACATCATTGATCCACTAGACTCAGTGTACATTGACAAAAGCTCTGCTGGTTCCACCCTGACCCGCCCTGATAATGGGATTGGCCTGGGGGCTTCTGGAGCGAGAGCAGGGGTTGGTACTGTAACAGGACAGGACAGCACTTCCCTGCAGAGAGCTGTTCAGCAGCTGGTCAGGGCTGAGCTCCGTTCTGATGCCGTAAGAGGTACGTAACTATAACACACTGGGAAATTATCTTCAGTTCAAATCTGTTGATCAATCGATCCATCAATCAGTCAAACCAACAATCAGTCCATCAAAAAGCTGTCAACCCGAATGTGATGGCGCCCAACATTTTTTTCTGTTTTCAGAAACACTTGCATACTCAATGAAAGGGGCAAAAGGAGCGCCGGGGGCCAAAGGTATAGCATAAATCATGAGATAAGTTGGAAGTGTATAGTTGGAAACAAACAGTCCAATTCACTTTTTTTGTATTTTGTTAATATCAATCATTGGACTAGCCTTGGGCAACCAGGCCCAAAAGGTGAGGAATGAGTGTAGTTATGTCACCTTGCTAATGCAATGCATGCAAGTACAGGTGAAGTTTAGTTTAGTTTAGCTTAGTTTAGTTTAGTTTAGTTTAGTTTAGTTTAATCCTAAAAAGGAAAGTGTAGGGGATTTTCTGTTCTCATTTCTCATTGAATCTCTCCTCCTTTGTGAACAGGTGAACCTGGTGCTGAGGGCCCACCTGGCCAGAGGGGACAAGAGGGACCAATGGGACCCCGTGGAGAGATTGGACCACCTGGGTATGGAGAGAAAGGAGACAAAGGTAGAAAATATATTTTTTATCACTCACATCACATGCCAAATGATGAAAACATACATATCCAAGTGTTGAGTTTTTCAGCCTTTTCAATTTGTAACTTGGTTTTGACAGGATCTCCAGGTGAACCAGGAAGTCCTGGTCTACCTGGTATTGCTGGACCTATGGGGCCTAAAGGTAAGGTCAAAGGTCATCATGGAGTTTAGGCCAGATTGGTTCAAAATATAAAATTTATGGGAATATATGTAGGGATAATGATAATGCTGGGCATCAATATGACAACATATTTTCCTTGACTGGTTTAGGTGCAGTGGGAGTGCAGGGTGCATCGGGGATCCCTGGTAAACACTCCATGTCATATTTTGTCTGTTATATGGTTATTATTATATTATATGGTTATTGCAAGTGCTATATTATATGTTGAACTATTTTATTTATAACTTCATTGCAGGCACTCCAGGTACGCAGGGTTTCCCAGGTGAAGCAGGGGCTCCTGGACCAAAAGGTACAAGCTTTGCTAAATGCATTTCTAGTACCTCCTTTGAATTTGCCAGCTTAGAGCTACATGTATACTAGAACACAGTGGGTAAATGCAGTCTTAAATGCTTTATTGAAATGACTATCAAAAAAATGGCCAAAGTGGATACAACATACTACAATGTGTAATGAACGTGTCAAAACAAAGAAACTACTTTTCATTACCTCAGAACACTACTCAGAACACAGTCACTCAATTGATTCTTTCTATTGATTCTTCATCCAGGTGACCAAGGAGCACCAGGACCACAAGGAGTCAAAGGACACCAAGGAGAAAAGGGACCACGCGGAGCAGCAGGTATGTGCCAGTATTGTTTATCAATCATTCACAGAATTACAGGGCCAACCAGATATTACAAATAAAAGTGGAAAATAAACCATACTTGGTCTTCTTGACTGAAAGTTTCAAGGTAATTATTAGCCTCTCTTCCAAAGGCTCTACTCAAATGACACAGGATTTGTTCAAAAGAACGTTGATATTTCATACAGAAATTTCACAGAGGCAGGACAAAGCAGGACAAACAAGCTAGCAGGATACACTGTATGTTACTCTTAGATTCCTGTTCAAAACAAATCTAAATATCTCTTTTGTATTTGAGCCTGTCATGATGTTAGCTATGTTAGCTTTTACATGATGCTCCACTGTCAACAGAAAGTAAAGTGGTTAGAATGAATAACATGACCTGTTGTCATGCTAACTGGCATAAACAGAGACTGGTAGCGTCATTAATGAGTTAGCTGTTGTGTTCAAGTACCTGGCTGATTTGAGTGTCTGAAAAAGTAACTGGTCCTTTTTTGGGAACCAGGCTAATGACTGGCATCTCTGGGTAGAGTTCACGTCATATTGAAGAAACTGACTTTTTGAGGTGTATCTTCAAGATAAGGTGTCCACAGGCCCTCAAATTGTCTTAACTGTCTTAATGTGTATTTGTGTAATTTTATTTTATTAAAAAGTAAAGCCACAAGGCCCAGTGGGGCAGTGGGGCTAGGGGATTGCTTAAAATAAGTAGTATAAGAAGATAAATGATTCCACCAGATGTAGAAAGATATCAGCATCACACTTATCATCTCTAATCGACTGAGTTGCTTCACTAGGTGCTCCTGGGTCTGATGGCAAAAAGGGCCCTCGAGGTGAGCTGCATTCTTACACTTACATGTAGAAACCAACACAAAACCAGAATTTACCATCTTTTTATATTCCAATGATCATTCCCTTGGGTAGAAGCATGTATTGTCATCAAATGAGACACTTTGTGCACCATTTGGCCATTCTGCCACCCAGAAGTGATCATAAAAGACCAAGTGAAGACTGCCTGATAAACCTGAATATCTCTGTGTAAACTCCAGGTGACCAGGGTTTGACCGGCCTGCCAGGAGGACCAGCAGGACCTCCTGGAGAGGCAGGCCTCCCAGGTACCAGCACACTGTCATAAAAGATTTACATGATCAGACTTCAGCATTCCTACATTGATCCATGACAATGTTAATTTAAAACCTTTACTCCTCAGTGTCTCACCAAGAAATGTCATTTTCTCTAGGCATCCCTGGTGTTCAAGGACCCCCAGGTATATGACCATTGTAGTAAAGTACTAAATTATATACAGCAGTATTCATTCTAATTTCCATGTAGATTCAATTTTGTATTTTTTTTATATCTTTATGTGACCCATTTCCACAGGTATTCCAGGAAATCCAGGGCAGCCTGGTGGTAAAGGTAATGTCTTATCCTCCTTCTAATGTGATAGAAATGCAACAAGGTTAATAATTAGATATTAGATATAGTTTTATGTTTCATCAGAAAACCTAACATGGCATTGCCTTTCAGGTGAAGCAGGAGCACCTGGTAAAGTCATCAGCACAAGTAACAATGATGTTACTCAGTTGTATATCTATACTGTACATTGGTTTTCAGGAATTACTCCCAAGGGAAACATTCCATTATGTCCTATAGACTATAATTAAGCTTTGTCTTGTTTTCTAGTTGGCGCCAATGCTGTGGCCATCCCTGGACCCCCAGGACCTGCTGGTCCTCCAGGTGCTGCTGGACCCCCTGGCTTGTCTGGTCCCATCGGCCCTGCTGGCGTCCCAGGACAACCTGGTAAATACATACAAAATAAATCTGTCTTTAATTATTGAGAATGAAAATTGAACTATGTCAAGCACCTGAGATGTGACGAAAAAATGCCTGTCTTGAATACGTATTTATATTGATTGTGTGGCTTGAATCAGAACCATTTTAACTCCATATACAATAAAAACAGGACTTTTTCATGATGCCAATAAATTGATCTGAAAATTGCTGTTGAATACTGAATAATGAATGTATTGATATGTTTTTGATTGTCCATTGACATCATAATTTAGGTCCTAAGGGAGAAAAGGGAGAACGAGGAGAGAGAGGACCAAAAGGAGGTAGGGGAGAGCAAGGACAACCTGGCGAGCCTGGCATCAGCGTCAAGAGTGTGCAAGGTGTTAGTGCCACTCGAGCTGGGAGTGAGTATCTTGCTATTTCCTTAATATCATGGCATAATCACAACCAGTAACTGGCTTTAACCCTTGAACTCCTTACTATTGGTTGCTTGTGATACTGACAATCTAGGAATTTAAGTTTATTCTACTGTTGCTCTCATTGTGGGTTGCTCTGGGTAAGAGCATCAGCTAAACACCTACAATGTTAATGTGAAAATGTCACAGTACAAGTCTCTTCATCATATTTTTTGTTTTCTTTTTAAATGAATAGTTGTTTTATTTTATGTTCATTCCTAACAGGACTTTCCTCCGTGGCTGGACTGCTTGGCCCACCAGGACCTCCAGGGCCTCCTGGAGCACCTGGTCCTCAGGGTCCTCCTGGTATGTTGGTATTGTCCCATAAAGCTTTTTAGAACATGTTCAAGGCTCCTGTGGCACTTGTACAAAGCTACTGCAGACATCTCCATCCAATAGTGAGAGGTACCTAACTGTCAAATCCTGTTGTTACACTTGTCTAGGTGAGACGAAAGAAGGTTCTCCCGGACGCACAGGTCCTCCTGGAGAACCAGGCAGTCCAGGTAAAGAAGTGCCTTTACCTGCTCTCTAGTAGATAACAGATGATACATCTCATTCAATTGAAATGAATTTCTTACGGAGTTGCTGTCTCGAAGGTGTTGGTTTACTTGGACCTCGAGGTGAGAAGGGAGAACCTGGCAGCTTTGTGCCCACCTCAGGTTGGTGACAGAAATCTCACTTCAAATATATTATATATAATATCAGTGTCTTGAATGGTTGAGTGTTATGTGTTTATTTGTCTTAGAAACCTTCTTTGCTGGACCACCAGGGCCTGCAGGACCCCCAGGTCCGAAGGGATCACTGGGTAGGTTCAAGTAATTTACCATTTGGTAATAGCCAGGTTTCTTAAACTATGCACCCTGGTCCAAAACCTGGTCACAGGTGTATATCTGATGGACTTCTGCAATGAGTAGCAATGTGATTTAGTGAGCTTAGGTCCTAGGACAAGAGAAGAAATTTCTCATTTGGATACTAGTTTAAAAATTTATAGAAGCTATGGTTTATACCATCTTACTACAGTCATCTTTCTATAGGTGAGAGAGGACCACAGGGATACCAAGGTGAGAAAATTAACAATGTACATATTACCTATTGAAACGATATGCCAGCTTCCCGTACATCATAGTGCTCAGAAACAATAATCTATGGCTAAATGTACAGATGATTGTTTCAGGTGAACCAGGTCAGCCAGGTCTACCAGGAAGTCCAGGGGATCCAGGTGTTGGTATGTAAGAAATCTATTGATACGATGTATTTCATTACATCTACAATAGAGCTACTTTACACAAAATAGATTTTAGATAATAGATTCAATTTTTTGGTATGTACATTTCATCCAAACACTTCACAACAGGACCTTGGAACACACCACTCTCTGGTGGTTGTGTTCCAAGGTTATGGAGAAAAGACTTTGCTTTTATCAAATTCCCTTCTATTTTTACCAATACACAGGATCTGATCCGCCTATCCTTTGTGCTATTTGTGTGAGCAGAGACCTAGTTTGGATTTTAGAGGAAAGAGGGGGTGGGTTATCACATGGGCACTTACCAGTTGTCTTATTGAATAAGAACCACCCCCTCCACACCCACTCTCAGCCCTGGCCAGAACTATACTTACTGTATCTACACCACCCTGTATCTACACTTAGATTATCTTACACCAAACCTCACTACTGGTCTCAACAATAACAGACTGATGGAAAGGCTCACCCTTCTGGCTTGAAATGGCCCACTCAGCAGTTCAGAAACTAAATTTTACCAACATTTTTAAACTAAAGAGATAGGTGAACCTGCTAGCCTTAAATCACCCACTCAGCAGTTCAGAAACTGAATTGTACCAATAATCATAAGCTAAAAGGATGGCTTACCCCTCTGGCTTAAAATGAGCTGCCCAGAAGCTCAGAAACCAAATTGTATCAGCAAAGAGTAAGTACCCACTTCTGCTGCCATAGCTATTCCATTGTATGAAATATAACTCCTCTCTTAGTCATGGGATACAGCAGTCAAGTGACAAATCAAAACCTAAAAGTGAAAAACAAAACTGTTGACAACAAAACACCAGCAAGAGAGACTCAACAACATTAGATCTTTTGCCTCGCTCATTGCTTTGGTATCCTTTGGTATAAAGCAATGACAGACAGGCGGGAATGGGAAGGATGAGTGTGCTGCTTCCAGTTTACTGACGTCTCGCTACATGATTTCTGCGTATTGAAGTTAAAACTTTTCATTTACCTTTTACTGCCATTTGGAGCTGCCAACAAGTGAAGTTGCCTAGTGCAGCTTTAAGTTAATAGTGACAACAATTAATTGTTAATAAGAATTAATACTATATTTGTCAAAGAGAAATTTATTTGAATTCTGAATTCTCAGGAATGGACCATAACTAGCATGATACGATAGTTTCACTTTCCCTCCCTAAATCCAGATGTTGAGTCCATGTTTTGGTTTTCACTCCAGGTTTACCAGGTCAGCTTGGCCCTAGGGGACCCCCTGGAGCTCACGGACCAGAAGGCACTAGTGGCCCCCAGGGTCCCCCAGGCCCAGAGGGCCTAGAGGGGCCACAGGGACCTAAAGGTATGCTTAATCAAATGTTCTCTATGACCTCTTACAGCGATCTCTTTTGTTGCTATATGTTTTGCTGTATTAGTCATACCAGGAGACTTAATGAATGGTCGTACCCTCAAAATGTTCATGTTTCTTTCCCCTTACATTATCCTCCTTTATAAAGGTGATGCAGGAGTCCCTGGTGCCCCAGGAATCCCAGGAGTCCCCATTGGTAAGAACCAGCCTATCTAAACATTATTTAGGTACAATTTAAAGGACTGTCATGTCCTTTCCAAACATGGGTCAAATGGTATTTGCAAATACATTTATGATTTGTTTTAGCCTGGTTAGGTGCCATGTGGGTTAAATCAAGGAGGTTTAACAAACACTAACAATTATTTAATCTTTGCAAAAAGTATTTGAGCCAGGTGTGGTCTTTTGACATGTGCATTACAGCGTAACCTTCCTAACCTTCCTAACCTATGTGCTATATAATCAAAGAAGTTGTGTTCTGATACCAGGTGATCCAACCAGACCTGCCCCCCCAGGCCCACCTGGCCTGCCTGGACCACCTGGTCCCCCTGGAAGAGATGGGTCTGGATCTGGATCTACCGATGTGGGCCAGTACATTGCAGAGTACCTCCAGCGTAAGTTAGGATGCCATCTATTTATTCACTTTGTTTTATGTACCACTCAGAAAGTATGAATCAACTGAGTTGTCACTCAAATTGTGATTGTGTGAGAAAACATTGTCTTGAAATTCAGGTGGCAGCATCAGGCAGTACTTGGGTGGACCTCCAGGTCCTCCAGGACCCCCGGGGCCCCCTGGTGAGCAGTCGGTGAATGATGTGGCCAAGCGAGTCATCTCCTACATCCAGAGTAAGTTCAATTAAACAACAGTGCTTCATGTAACATCCCACAGCAACAGCAATGTTTGTCTCCTTTACTATGATGTAGATGTGCAAATACACTGCATTCATTTTTACTTCTGTCAGCAATAATAACCCCTTTATAACTATTGCACTGTTGTCTCTCCAGGTAGAGGGTATGGTGCTGGGACCCCTGGGCCTCCAGGTCCACCTGGCTCCATTTCTGTAAATGACATAATCAGCCTATTACAAAGTAAGTCTGATTGCACATAAATTCCCACAATTGACATGCATGCCAAGGGCAGAATCTCAATATGTGAAAGACATAAGCAAGAATATAATCATTTATTCCACACAATGAATGATTTGTGCATAATTTTGTGCCAGCCTTTGTAAGGCTGTTAGTTATTTGTGTCCAGGAGAAGAAGTGCGGAGATTCATTGCTGGTCCTCCAGGCCCACCAGGACCTCCTGGAGCACCAGGCCATGAAGACTACGGATTTGACACACAGGGGTTAGCTGAACGTGTCCTCAGTCTCATGAATGGTGAGTACCACTGATGGCCCTACAGCTTACTTACCGAACGATAATTAACTGTTGAGAGAGCACAATTGTTTTATGCCTTGTCTGTCACCAGAGAGGGGGATGGTAGGTGTCCGTGGGCCCCCTGGACCTCCTGGGCCACCAGGTCTTCCTGGAAACCTCCAAGGTGACCCTTCATCAAGTAAGAGCACAGGCCCATTGTTTTGTCACACAGCACATTGGTAGGAACAATTAGTCTTCTGCACTATCAGGGGTTTGAGGTCACAGTGCACTTTTTGTCACATTTATCTGTCTATTTCAAAGACATCAAATGTAGTGTTCGTAAGTGGACAAATGTATGTTTTCATTGTCTAACCATTAGTATCTGAGTATCAAGGACTTGTGGGCCCTCAGGGGCCTCCTGGTCCCCCTGGCCCTCAAGGACCACCTGGACTACCAGGACTGGGGAGCTACAGTGGCTCAGGATACAGACTTGAAGACATTCGAGACTACCTGCAAAGTGAGTACCACAGGAAACATCACAACCACATTTGCCTTTTCAATCATGGGGATGGAGAAACAAGAAAACAAAGTTTGTTATCTTTTTGTCATCAGTGAAACTCTAACTATGTTCTTGTGGAAAGTAGCCTATAGGTATGTATTTAAAGTGTAGATTAAAGGTATGTTTTGATATCTATCTATCTATCTATCTATCTATCTATCTATCTATCTATCTATCTATCTATCTATCTATCTATCTATCTGTCTGTTCCATTGCCTGCCCTAGATGTTGGCTTCAGAGGCCCTCCAGGCCCCCCTGGTCCCCCTGGACCTGAGGGCCCTGCTGGGGCGACACGGGGACTGCTCTCCTATGCTGAGCATGCCAACAGAGAGATGCTCCAAGCACAGCTACAAGAGCACATCAAGAGTGAGTTTAACACACACATACACACACACACACACACACACACTACTCCAGGTATTACTGCACCAGTTAACAGATGACTCACTAAATGGCCCATTAAGCGCTAGGCAAACCTCATTAACCTCTTGTCAAGGTGGGCGTAGTGAGGTGGGCCAGTGCTTATAGTTTTCCCACACATACACCCATGTTTCACTGATGTTTACTCTAGCTTTAGCTTTAAGGCTGCTCATATCTTGGGCAACGAGTTCCTTTCTACTTCCTAGACTTTTTCAAGTTGAAGGAGGATTGTGGCGTATCAAGGGGATGGGTGGGCTATAATGAACACATGCTTATGTAACCCGTGTCTTATTCAGGCAGTATGGATGTTTGGTGAAGTCCAATTGTCATGAAATTTTTGATTTTTAGATAAAAGTGTGTGATAGCAGTAGAGGGTGCCTTATCAGCCTAGTTCATGACAGAAGACTAGCCCATCCCCCTTCATTGAACCGCTGTAGATTCACTCTATTCACCCCAATGAAGTTTTGGAGTTGGTAGGTACACTGGCGGGAAGGTTTTCTCCAAGTACAGGAAATTACAAATTGAAACGTACAAACCAAACACACACAGCTCCGCCAAAGATTAAATTACATAAAGTTACATATTGCAGCTTTAAACATGAAATGTCTTCTATACACGCCATGAAACCTGAGCTCCATGACCTCCACACTTGTCAACTAAGCCATTGCTCTGTTTTATTGTCTCCAGGTGACAGTTTGAGGGGGGCCATATTTGGACTTCCTGGTCCCCCAGGCCCTCCTGGACCTCCAGGACACAAAGGAGAGCCAGGCGAGCCGGGCCTTAGCCACTCTTATGACGACAAAAGTAGTCAGGGCAGAACACTGATGGAAAGTGGAGACCACTCCAATATGGCTGCCAAAGTTATTGACTACATTAAATGTAGGTGATCAAAGTTTGTTAAGAACAAATCCCAAAATACACAAACACTCTGTTAATGATGATGATGATGATTACTCTTGTTGAGTTTGCCTACTTTATTGGTCTGTTGATACAATGTGGGGGATACTATTGTGGGAGACCTGCTGTACTATTGTCTTATTTACTGCACCTGTTAGTATGAACTATGTTCTATGTTGTTTTTCCTCAGCGATCTGCATTTGCTGTCTGCAAGACAAATTGCCCCACAGGGATATTCTACTCTACCTTATTAATTGCTTTGATGATTGAGAATCTGAGAGGAAGCCCCCTATTAGCTGTTTGTATGTTTGACTGTATTATTCTCTGATATCCAGCCCATGGTCTGCTACGTGACATCGTGCGGGACTCTGAGCGTGTCGCTCTAGGACCCCCAGGACCACCTGGCCCTCCAGGTCCCTCTGGAAACAGCCGATGGTTTGGTTCCCGAGAAAACGCCGTTGATGTGGTGGAATACATCAAATGTAAATGGATCTAAGCTTTTTACCCAATGAACGATGGTATCAAAAATCCAATATGGTATTTATAGTCGCAGGTTCATAATGTTACATCTCAAATGATGATGATGCTAGTTAGGTTGTCTACTTTATTGGCTGGACTTAGAGAGCATCGTTGATATGAAATCAACTTTTTATTTTGGCACTTACAAATACATGCAGTGAATTTGTTTCTTTGCACACCCCTGACTAGATATATACACACAACATATCACCCCCCATGAACATGAAGGATGTACTTATATGTAGCAATGTGCGACACCTGTTGTACACTATTGCCATATGCACTGTACCTGTTAGTATGTACTCTGTTCTATGTATTGTACGTTTTTTTGCTTGGTATTCCTCATTTGCTGTGTGTAAGACAAATTGATATTCTACTTAACAATATTTGCCTTACTCTACTTGAGTACCCAGATTAACTGGCTGTATCTTCAACCATGTTATTCTCTGATATCCAAAAATCATACAGTATGGTATTTAGAGTTACAGGTTAATAATGTTACATCTCAAAATCTCAACTGATGATGATGCTGATGATCTTGTTAGATTGTCTACTATCTACCAAGAGCATCGGTGATATTAAGGATGTCTACTTACACCGATCAGCCATAACATTAAAACCACTGACAAAGTGAATAACATCGATTATCTCGTTACAATGGTACCTGTCAAGGGGTGGGATATATTGGGAAGCAAGTGAACAGTCAGTTCTTGAAGTTGATGTGTTGGAAGCAGGAAAAATGGGCAAGCGTAAGGATCTGAGCAACTTTGACAAGTGCCAAATTGTGATGGCTAGACGACTGGGTCAGAGCATCTCCAAAACGACAGATCTTGTGGGGTGTTCCCGGTATGCAGTGGTTAGCACCTACCAAAAGTGGTCCAAGGAAGGACAACCGGTGAACCGGCAACAGGGTCATGGGCGCCCAAGGCTCATTGATGCGCGTGGGGAGCGAAGGCTAGCCCGTCTGGTCCCACAGAAGAGCTACTGTAGCACAAATTGCTGAAAAAGTTAATGCTGGCTATGATAGAAAGGTGTCAGAACA
>OOFE01013731.1:0-13079 GCA_900323365.1 Monocentris japonica
GGCTGGTAGAGGCTGACAGAACGGTAGAGGCTGGTAGAGGCTGGTAGAGGCTGCTAGAGGCTGGTAGAGGCTGGTAGAGGCTGGTAGAGGCTGACAGGCTGCTGGTGGTGGTCTGGTTTGTTGACAGTATAATAATGTCTCTAAATGAATGTGGTGATTTATTGACACACATTATATTATTACACGTATTATACACGTAGAACCTTTAAAAATGTTGTTATTTACTGGAGGTTTTGAGTCCTCATTGACTCCTTATGATCCAAATACCGATGTACAGGAAGAACTGGAAAACATGGAGAATGTGCCTAAAGGTTTTTTTGTTCTGGTTGGAAACTAATAGCAGTGAATGTGTCAGTTCACACAAACAGACTCCACAACATGTAGCCTCCCATTCACCGTCAACAAGCATCTCCAAGCTGCACACTGAGGCCATCCCAGCTTAGTATAGAGAATAGGAACAACATGAAGAGTTTTGTTCCAAAATGACACTTAAACACTGGAAACTGTATTCTAGAGATACTGAATGTCGAACTTGAGGAAATGGATACATGGTGTTTCGAAACAGAACTCAACGAACGAGTGCATTAAGTTTAAAAGCCGACCCTACTTTTCATTGCAGCCTATGCCTTGTACACACCCTTTGATCGAAGGACGGATGCTTCAAGGAAAAGAAATGGCTTTCTAGGTGAAAGTGCAAACTGGCGAGGATGATTGCAAACGGCAGAAAGCCCCAAGAGCCTGTAGGAACAGGAGGAATCTGGGTGAAGGGTCGGCTGGTGGAGCTGAACAGAGGTTCAAACTTTGAATTGTAAATAGCAGCTGCCTTTGGTTCAGGACAAAGTGAATCTCATGTAACAACACATGGAGCCGTGCATCAACACAACCCTTGACTTGGTTCACTGTTCTGCCAAGTTCCCTCATCAGCCCCCCTCGGATGTCCTTTGTTTTCTGCATTAGTGTTGTACATTTCTGCTTTTTACAGTATTTTTATGACATTCAGAAACTTTTCATTTCATTATTTCTGAAAATATCTTTGCTTTATGGATTTTTTTTTTACATGTGCCGAAGACTTTTGCACAGTACTGTAAGTGAAGAGTTTTGTTAAAAAATGAGAGATCTGCCAATTGAAAAAAAAAGTGACACCTGCTCTTGGAAAGAAGATTAATAGCACAAAATGAAGTCTGGTACAGGTACTGGTTTAAAGGCTTGTAGGTAACTCAGGTCCTTGGGTGAAAAGAATTATAGCACTTTTACCGACTGGATCCTCGATATTTAACGATGAACTTTAGTTCACGTTTTTCCCCAGAAATGGCTTCATACAGTATCACTAGCAGTATAGCGTTGAAACCTAACTGCCCCAGCTACTCTCTACTCTTTCTCTTCACTCACCATGTCTTAAAATGCACATACATGCTCCATGCACGAAAAGTGGGAGAAATGCAGCAGTAAAGCATCAGGTGGAGGAGACACGTCTAGAAACAGGAAGTAGTTTGACAATGCAAAGTAAGGGAGTGGAGGTCGGGGGGGCGGAGACGCTGACTCTACATCATTCCATATTTCCTGGGACTTGGTAGGGTTTGCTATTTGATACTTGTTAGAATTGAAAAAGTGAAAATTCATAACATATGTCAGAAGTAACAAATCCATCTTCACACATCAGCCCGGCGGTGATGGATGAGGAGGGTGTTGTTATCATCCAGCCTCCATCTCCACCTCAGCCTGTCTGATCACAAACTCAGCTGGGGGGTATCATTCCTACGCCAGGCACCGGACACGTGATCACATCCTCACCTTTCACACACTAACCCGCTAGTGCCTAAAAACACTGGAAGCTGATGTACTGTATTTGTGCTGTAGCTTGATGGGACCCATTGGAAGATAATGCTGTAATCTGTACAGTTACAGTGCAAAACAAAGACGTAATACAATCATTGAGCTGCTTCCTGCTGCTGCTGTGAGAACAGGGTGTTGTTGTGCCTCTGAAACCTGCAGTCGCCTCAAGATACGATTACACTGATAAATAAAACGATATATTGGGCAGAAATCGGCCTTTTATTAAATATCAGTTATATGATGGAGGTTCCTCCTGACCAGATACAGAAAAGGTCTGGGTGGAAACATTTTGGTCTTTTACTCTCCCAGAGTCTCCTTACCATTGAATAGGGGGGAATATTGAACACTGACACAAATTACAAACTATTGGAAACTTCAACACAAAAATATCAGTATCGGCTTTCAAACGCTGCTATCAGTCGACCCCTACTTCAAGACAATGTTAAACCAGAATGACTTTTACACATTTACCTAAAACTAAAATCAAACGTCCTCAGTTTGCGGCGACTTGGTTTCATAACTTCCTGAACCCTTAACACATTTAGTTTAGATGAGGTTTTGTGACGGGCATGACCACGGAGATTTTTATAGAATCACTCTACACCCGGGTCTCCAACGCCCTCAGTTTGTGGTTTGGTGAACTGTCCTGCAACCATCTCAGCTTACAGGAAATAGCTGTTATTGTAAGCGGGGGATGGAGATGGGGATGCGCCGGCCCGTCCAAGCACAACAACGTATTAGCAGTGGAACATTGTGTTCTGATGCCGCTGCACAAGACAGGAGGACCGTGACCGATGTCAGCTGAGTCCAGGAGCAAGTGGGGATTCTTGCACAGACCATCCCATCAGCAGGAATTGCCCTGGTTCCAGTACTATCCCGTGTCGACAAAATAAAAGTCCCTCTATGTTCCATGTAATGTACTTTTATAAGAGCTCTGGGCAGCCTCGACCTGTAAGACGACATAAAAAGGGTCCTCTGAGCCATGAGTGAAGCGAATCACCAGTCCAAGTCTTTATTGCAGCCGATTGGTTTCTTTTATTTTACAGAACTTTAAGTGTGATACAAATATAATTCTTCTTCTTCATATTTACTTTGGCGAACATGCTTTAGCTGTCTGCTCTTTTTTTCTGTCTTTATTACTGTATCTATCTATACTAGTTATAAGAAATGGTGTCTGCTGCTTCAGTCCACCTGAATCTGACTTCATATTTTCAGTTAGATTGGTGGATCACTGTTATAGATTAATAGTTTCCCTTTTTCTTGTATTAGCAGTTTCTGTCAGTTTACCATTATTATATTTAATTACTCTCTAATTGCACCATAATTACAGAAATGAAGCTGTAAACAAAAAAGAAATAGATATTAATTCAGTTCCTATGGGATTTATTGTTGTGTCATTTTGCTGTCATTCAATTCAGTTATGAATTTATTTTTCTTGTTTCTTTTCAGGTCAGATGTTTTTACAAGCCTCCTTTTTAACCCGGTTCTTCTCTGCTCTTTCGGTTTTGTCATTCTTTATATGAACAAATAAATAAAGTTGAAGCTCCTGAAGAAGGTTTGCTCACCATGGCAGCATCCCAAAAAAAACTGCATGTAAATACTGTTTTTGATTGGACGTCACAAAGCCGTGACGTGCCAGACATCTTTTCAGATGTTTGACATGCCATCTGTACTTCATCAGTACATCACGTGCCATGTGTGTGTCAGATCTTGTTGTGAGGAATGAGTGTAAAAAGCTCTGAGGGTTGAACTTTCCCCTACTTCTCACAGCGGCTGCTTCATTCCTGCCCGGGGAGCCTTTCTGGTTTATGAACAGTGGCAGTCACTAGAATAAAAACAAACTGTTCACTTCGGGCTTGGTGGGGATGCAGACATACTGCACAGAGTCCTGCATGCTGGTTTGGCATATAGAGGGAGTAGAACTGCTAATTCAGTAAGAAAATGTTAGAAATTAACACAATATTTTACTTATTTTTATATTTCTTTACAGAGTATTTATTGTAAGAAAAATCCAGATCCAGACTTATTTTTTAAGAGCTTTGGTAAAAAAAAAGTGTTTCAGCTTTGAAAATGAAACTGAATCCATTCCACATCCCCATGTCACCGAGTGCTGAACCAGTAAATCTGACAGCTCATTGCATCATGGTCCAACTCCTCACATGGGCGACCACTATGAGAGAAACTCAGACTGTGCAGTCCACGCCCCCTCAGCTCTAGCAGCCAATAAGAGCAGCCTCTCTGCAGCAGCACTGTGCCAGCAGACTATATAAACCTCACAATCCCACCAGTCACCAGCACAAAACACAGAGACTGAACCGAGACGAGACCTCAGCACGACCACAGACACAACAAAGATGAAGACATCACTGCTTCTCCTTCTTCTGGTGACCATCTTGGTGCACGTGGGAAGCAGTTTCCCCATGGAGAGGAGAGGCTCGCAGAGCGGCCAAGACATATATGCCTCCTGGGACGACATCAACGTGGTGGCCCACGGCCTCCTCCAGCTGGGCCAGGGCCTGAAGGAGCACGTTGAGAAGACCAAGGTCCAGATGAGAGACGTCAACGCCAAGCTGAAGGCCTTCAACGACACCGTGGCCGAGCTGGCGGGAAATAAACAGGACCGAGAAGAAGCTCTGGGGGTCAGAGCCAAGGAGGTGGAGGAGAGGGAGAGGCTGGTGGCGGAGATGGCTGAGGAGGTGAAGGCAGAGAGCAAGAACATTCACTCCAGGATGGAGAGGCTGGAGGAGAAGGTGGATAGAGCACTGAGAGAGCCAGCGATGGAGAGCAACTACAGCGACAACAGTGGCGTCCCCTTCATCCAGGTGAGAGGAAAATATCACTTTCATTTTATTACTGCAGCTTGCTGGAAGAAATTCTCTCCAATCTACAATCTATCTATCACTGAAAAATCAACACTTAGTAACTTTCTGTGCAATGTGGATACAAACAGGGAAAATCACTTCTTCATCCACCAGTGGTTTCAAAAATTCATTTCAACTTGACTTTCACAAACCAAATTTAGCTGCATCTGTCTGCCGTCCAGCAGTCATTCCTCACCCTTAGATGGGTAGATGTTACATTTGACGATGTGACGTTGTGAAGCTGACAAGGTGTTTTCTTCTTCTTCTGCTGTTCCCAGAGGATCCTGGAGGCTCAGAACAGACGCATTGATGACCTGGTGGAGAAAATCAAGCAGCAGCAAGACAAACTGGAGAAGCAGAGCCTGCATCTTCAGGCGCTCCAGAGCAAGGTACGCCAACACCGCAACACAATTCACATTTCATGTATTTTAGCCAATGTGCCCATCCAAAGACTGGGCAGGGACGGGTTCAGTGTCTTGCTTAAGGATGCTTCAACTGGACACATGGTTGTTATAGGGGGCGAGCCTGTGACCTTTCAGCTACAGGACGGTGGTGATGGTGCTTTTTAACCTCGCTCTGTTCCCTCAGGTCGGACAGAAGAGAGTCAAGTCACACAGACGCAGAGATGAAGAGACTGCACTGAAGGGGGAAGCAGAGCAGAGCAACCCCCCGACAGGTGAGACAGCACACTAATAATGTTTGACTTGTTTCGCCGAGCATTAACGTTGGTGGAAGCGTTTTACGTAACTCAGGACAAAACTGAATCACTCTTCTAGTAGCAGACAAACCTCGGTGGTCTTGAACTTCTTTATCGGGGCACTAAACAGTTGGAGCTGGGTGGTTTCTGTCAGCGGCAATAAAACGCTTCAAACCAGAAACACAATCCTGCAGCAAAACATCTTTTGATTGAGATTAAAAGGAGGAGGAGAACAGGATTTAGATGAAGACAGGAAGAAGAGGGTGTCACTGTACAGGTATCTAGCTGGGACAACACAGCATGTTAATAACATGTTACAACACGTTAATAATAGTTCATGTTGCTATCAACGTATTTGTAGCTGTCAGGTGAAAACCTTGTATCTCCAAAATATCAGCATTTCAGAGAAACGGCCTCATCTTGACCACCGTACATTTTTGAGTTTATCCAACAGTTGAGTTGAAACACAAATTTGTTGCCCCAAACGTGACCTACTGATGTTGTAAAAGCGACTCGTCTTCTTTAAGAGGTACAGGTCTAATACACAGTACAAATTGTAATAGTTGTGAAATGCCATCCAGTTTGCTTCCACCAACAAGAGCATTTACAAGCATTTCACCAGCCACAGTGTTCTCATACGACTGTATCCCAAACTGTGACAAGGAGAAAAAAAATCTGGATCTTTGCCCCTGAGTTTATGGTAACCTCCTCGCTGGCAGTGCAGCTCATGGGCCGTCCAAGGTTCAAGGGAAATGAAAGCAGCAGCTTTTTCAACTCACCTACATTGCTAGGATTCTTCTAGCACTCAGCAGGAACATTTAACAGGCAAGATCCCAAACGTCACCGACCACTTTGACTTTACCAGCCTCCAAATGATGGTTGGTCAGTTATCAACCAGCCACAGCAAAGATTCACAAGTATGTGGCTGGTGGATGGTGGTAATTTCTTGCCCTGTTTGCCCCTGCAGCCCCAATGGGAATGACCTCAGGGCTCTTATTTGCCGAATCATCTGACAGCAGTTCTGGTTTCCACAGGTTTGGCCACAGATTGCCACGATCTGTTTGTTCAAGGGCAGCGATCCAGTGGCGTGTACACCATCCAGCCCCAGAGCTCTCAGCCCTTCAACGTCCTCTGTGAGATGACCTCAGGTGAGTCAAACAGAAACTAAGCCTAAGGTCCTCTGGCAATGCACTTAATATATATATATATACAAATCATTTCTATAGTAACTATTACTGCACTCTTTAAAGCTGCACAAGGCAAGGGTTTTATGGAAAAATACCCCGTGTTATCGGCCTAAATCATAAGGTGGGGCTACAACAGAGAAGAGAGTCCCATACCTCCATACTGAGATTTGCCCAAATTAAATCCTGGTGTTGGTATGGTAACTGGTGGGAAATCAGGAAGTGACGAATCAAAAATGCAAAACTTTTTCCTGAACAGCAGCGAGTGAGCTCTGTCCAGAGAAAGATGGACTGAATGATGGTTGAACCTGCTGCCAAAAGATTTATTTCACCATCTCCACTCCTACCAGCCACTAAGAAGCAAAACATTTTGAACTGGCGGAGTGCAGTTTACTGACATCACATTACATCAGTTCTGGGTAATGAAGTCCTTCAAATTAAATACGTTATCGCTCCCTGCCACTTGGGGCCGCCAAAGTGGAAAATTTACTAGGGAAAAGTACTAGGGACAAGGTACAAACCGCCTGGCTCTTTGCTGTAGTCTACACAAACACACACATGCCTCATGCTGCATCTTGTTTATTATTGTAAAGTCTCTTCTCTCTCTGCCCCACTCAGGAGGAGGATGGACCATCATCCAAAAACGCCACGATGGATCCCAGAACTTCAATCAGCTGTGGGAAACTTATCAGAAAGGCTTCGGCAGTCTGAATGGTGAGTCCAAACTCCTCCCTGCCCTTAGCACGTCCTCTCCTTGCATCAGTCATAAACACTAATTGTACCCGCTCTCCTCCCTCAGGTGAGTTTTGGTTGGGATTGGAGAATATCCACTCTCTGTCCAAACAAGGCCAGTACACCCTGCAGGTGGAGCTCTCTGATTGGACGGGACAGGAGCAGTCGGCTCATTACCAGTTCCGATTGGATGGAGAAGAGAGGAAGTACGCCCTCCACTTAGAACAGCCTGGAGTTGTGGAGAAGATCATGACAACTGGAGCCTCTGGTGTTCCCTTCTCTACCTCCGACAGAGACAACGACCTCAGTGCAGACATCAACTGTGCCAAGCTTCTCTCAGGTAGGCCTGCTTCCTCCTCTGAGGTGCCCTTGAGCAAGGCACCTTAGTGGTCAACCGAAAGAGATTGTCCACTTGCTGGCATTGCAGGGAACTGAGCATCCTTAAGATGGATTTACCTTTGATATTTTAGATATCTAGCTGAGGCTCCTCAGGTAGGAGTTCAATGTGTTGTTCAAGGACTCCTCCAAATGGGATCAAACCTGTGACCTTTCAGTTATGGGATGGTTACTAAAAGCTAAACCGCCCAAATGCATGAAAAATGAAACATGTAATGTTAAGGCGCAATGTTAAATGGGAACGCCACTGTATTGCAGGAGGTTGGTGGTTCAACAGCTGTGGTGAGTCAAACCTCAACGGCAGGTATACCAGAAGGCCCGGCCTGCTCAGGAAACAACAGTACAGAAGACAAGGGATGTTCTGGACGACCTCAAAAGGACACAACAGTTCTCTGAAGACCTCTGTTATGAAGATCAGACCAGCCACAGTCCAGCAGTAGTCTGCACCAAAGACCAATGATTATTTATTAAAAACGTTTCAAATGTTTAACTACCCTGAACTAAAAGCATCATATTTCTAATTGCAATGAGCACATTAGTCATTTATCAGCTTTATATGCTATGCTATATGTCAGCCCACTGTCTCAGTGGACATGCTCAGTCTTATCGACTACTATAACTATCCCCTTTATAAGGGCTATACATGATTTTTATTTTATAACGCTTATATATTCTGTATTTTCTGATTGTATATTGTTTCATATTTTTGTCATTTACAAGCTTCAAAATGATATTCAAGCCTATTTTATATTTCAATAATCTGAAATGGATGAAAATAAAGTTTTGAAAAACAACAACACATCCTGGCTCTGTCACTGCTTGACGGCCTCACTGTGGACACCATGGAAACATGGAAACAGAGCGCCCCCTGGTGGATCAATCACAGCTCTGGGCCTTCTGAGTAATGATGAAATAAACCCATAGGGACGAGCAGAATACATTTTCCACTCAAGGCATTTAAGTGACACTTTAATGCAAAGCGATTCACAGTGAGTGAGCAGGAAGGCATTCAGGACACATGGTCCCTCAAACCACTACTGATGACGTACAATGAGATCCATGTCTGTTTCAATTCATAATTCAGTTTCCAAAGAATTAAAAATGAAGCATAAAACTCTTTTTCCCCAGGTATCACAGAACATACACACAAAAGGTTTCTGAAGCATCACTAGACATCACTGCTGTCAGGTATTCAGACGTCGGTCTTTTAAACGAGGAGGAGAACAGGATTTAAACAGTTAACACGGGCGTTCATGACATTTATTTCAATCAGAGAATGTGAATTTAGAGGCTCTCAGACAACACACAGCTGATATGTGCAGGCTTTATGCAGCACCACTGCCCCCTGCTGGGCAAGAGATGATACAACATGGAGGCTGTGAGGAACCAGAAGGCCAACAGAATCATGACAGAACAATTATAGCTGAACCTCCCTCTCTGAAATGGACCAATCTAGTCTCAATAATCACAAGACCAATTACTGAACACTTTTTCAGTCTGGTAAATTAATAAACTGGTTATTGTGAGTCTGACGGTTATAGTTTTATCATGAAAAAAAAAAACACTCTTAATCTGCTGATTCTCTCCTTTGACTCCAGACCAAAGGAATAAGCACCGATACTGGAGGGTTTGAAATAACGCCACAGACCAGCTGTAGTTTTCTTCTTTTCAATATGGGTATGCAAGAACAAATTCCCACCAATCTGGACTGATAGTGCAACAAACCTGGAATCAAATCATTTGTTCTTGTTTTGTTTGTTTCGTCTTTATAAGCCTGCTGGGGTTTTTCACTCGCAGACGCAAATTATGTATGTGCCTCTCTTCTTTCTGAATCTGTTCTTTACCATTATTAATGTTTTTAATCACTTTTATCACTTCAATGTTGTATTACTGTGGTAATAAAATATGTTGTCTGGAGATTCTCATTTCTCTGGTTTATTAATGATCAGTGAAATGCTTTACTTATCAAATTGCCTTTGGGAGAAGAGAAAACTTTGAGATTGTTTATTATTTCTCCATCACTTGAGAGCATCACTTACCATGTACAGATCAAGGCAGCTCATCTCACCGATGGCCATAAAACACGCTTTAAGTATCGAGTCATTTCATTGTCAAAGATCCCAGCAAGGCGCCTCAGCCTGCCAAGATTTCAGTTATACGTCATCTTATATGTCTGTCTGTCTTTCTTGGCGGTAATGCAAATGTGTCTTGTGCAAAAGAAAGGCGCCTGAGCTCGAGACACCGAAGTCCTCAGGGACAGAGGAGAAAGCAAAAAGCTCCCAGGGAAACCAGAGTGAACGAGACTGCGGTCAAAACGGGTCGCTGCAGTCGTCCACCCTTTATAAAAGCATAAGAATCCATAAAAAATATTTTCTTTTTAATAACACACACTTAAAATAGCAGTGGCGGTGCACGGCCTTTTTCTCGTCAAGCCAACAACTTGTGGCACACCACATGGAAAAGCAGTTGTCCGTAATAACACAGAGAGACGTATAACTAAAAAAAGACAATAGGGAGCGGCAGAGAGGCGAGTAAGTGCTTGTATGTTTAAAAGTTGCCAGAGCTTGACTTGTCTATCCAGTCCAGTGTTTATCCAGTGAAAAAAGATACCAGAACAAAAAAAAAAACACAGGGAGAGTTCAGTAGAAAGGTCATGGCACAAAAAAAAAAAAAAAAGAGAAATCTCTCAAAGGCCGAGACGAGGCAGGCCCACTTCTTTACTTCCTCCATTGCCTACAACATTCCCTTAAAGGAGCCACGTGTCACGTTTTAACCATCAATATCACTGTCACATGACCGGTGATAGCTTAATTACCGTAAACAAATCAGGTGGAGACGACGATCTCTCACCAGTGGTATTGTTAGTGCTGGTGTTTCTCCACATTAAGACTACATTTCCCATAAGCCCCGTTGCTTCCTGTCCCCCCTCCCCCTCCCTCCTGAAGAGGATCAACATGTTGGAAGTGATGTCTCCATCTTCCTTTCTCTCCTTCCTCCATCTGCCGTTGCCAGAAACTCTTTAGCTTTAGCTCCGTTAGCGCTGGAAGAACAGCGCCCTCTTCCTGTTTTATGCCGTAAAGCAATCCAGCAGATTTCCCTCCGAAAATGGAAATGTGTTCATGATTTTGTGAAGGTAAAATGACACAGCAGCTTTTAAAATTCTGGTGTATTAGTGTTGTGTTATTCCTGGTGATGTCCTCTTGTCTCCCAGAGTGTGAAGCAACGTCTGGGGAAGGGCAGCATCTGGACCAGGCTGGGCAGGCCAAGGGGGATCGGGGGCTTCAGGGGCTTCAGGCCCTTTGGCTTTTGGGGCTTCAGACATCGATACCAATGGGGAGCCAGAATCAGCCGCTACAGAGGGATTAGCTTCACGTACAGGAGTGAGTATCTGAGGTTTGCTGTTTCGGCTCCTTCACTGCCTTTTCATACCAACAGCACGAAACCAAGCATTTCAACTTGTATGTGAATGAAGCCTGCTGTACAGCGTTCCTTGATTGATCCTATTTTAGGACTGTGTAAAAAAGAAAAATCCAATTGAAATACAACAGTATTTAATTTCTGCCAACCCAGGTCCTGTTTCAGCCCGGGTGGGTCAGCGCCAGATCCTGGTGAGGTCTGGAGGTCTGGTTAACAACACAACCAGCTACCAGCGGGGACAGACAGGAAGACATCGGACAGCGCTTCATCTCCACAGCAAGACAAGTTGAGTTCAGACCGGCCAAAGCTTCACTCAACATCCACCAACAACTTACCGTTCAGCTCTTATGCTACTAATGTTACCAGTAGTTGGTTTAATGTTGGCAGAAGTTGGTTGGATTAATAGTAACAGTAGCTGGCTAGTGTTGGCACTCGCTGGTTAACAGCCTGTCTCAGTAGCAGTCTGCCTCTTATAACAACATGTTTGAGTTCAACTTGATCCCTGCACTCTGGAAGATCCCACTTGCCAGTTTTCTTTGTGTTTTTTTCAATACACCTTACTGCATCACTTAAGTGTTATTTTTTTCTCCAGGAGGGGTTGGAGCCTGGAGGGGGCGGGGCAGGAGAGACAAGATCATCACCAAGGAGGAGCTGGACAACCAGCTGGACGAGTACATGTCCATGTCCAAGAGCAGACTGGATGCCGATCTGGATGAATACATGGCTATGGCTGGAGACCAGACCAGCTGGGTCTGAGGACTGGGTGGGGGGGGTGAAGCTGTCTGGCAGTTCTCAACCTCTTCAGCTCACAAGCCTCAAATGAAGCGACGCTGCTGAACTCTGATCAGGTAGAAACCTGCAGGACACCAACTGATAGCTTTTATTTTCCCCTTTCAGGATGTTTTACGTTTATTTCAAAGATGTAAAACATGACGATAAAGTTGTATACAAGAAATGTATATTGTCAGATCAGATTTGCGTTGTGGTGTCCTAGAGGGTGAGAACTGCTGACTTGCTGAACCTCTGAAGAGAACGTTCTGGTTGTTCCTGGTTTTGCTAGATGTGGATGTTAGACTGCCTGGTAATAATAGTTTTACCACGTTTCTTTATTTTACTGTTCACATGTCTGTTTCCACGTCTTCTCATGTTGTCATGGACGGACCTGCTGCTACCTTCTCCAAAATTAATATTGATTTGATGAGACTTGAGGTTGCCAAGGTTTTACCAGGAGAAGTGTCTTGTTGTGTTTGGATTCTATATTGTGTTGTAATGTCGACAACTTCGTCTAACAAGCCTGTCTAGTTAACTTGTTGACTTGGTCTGGTTGCTTTGTGTTGGTGAGGTTTCACACTAGTTACCAAGTCAGATTTTGTTTTAATAAAAGAACGTAGCTCCTGAGTCCATTACCTTTCATTACCCCTTATTACCTCATTATCCGATTACCTTTCATTACCCCTTATTACCCCATTACCTTTCATTACCCCTTATTACCCCATTACCTTTCATTACTTCATTACCGCTTATTACCTTGTTACTTTCATTACCCCTTATTACCTCATTACCCCATTACCTTTCATTACCCCTTATTACCTCATTACCTTTCATTACCCCTTATTACTTCATTACCCCATTACCTTTCATTACCCCTTATTACCTCATTACCCCTTATTACCTCATTACCTTTCATTACCCCTTATTACCTCTCATTACCCCTTATTACCTCGTTACCTCTCATTACCCCTTATTACCTCGTTACCCTTCATTACCCCTTATTACCTCGTTACCTTTCATTACCCCTTATTACCTCATTACCTTTCATTACCCCTTATTACCTTACATTACCCCTTATTACCTCGTTACCTTTCATTACCCCCATTACCGCTTATTACCTCATTACCTTTCATTACCCCTTATTACCTCGTTACCTTTCATTACCCCTTATTACCCCATTACCTTTCA
>OOFE01013733.1:0-14558 GCA_900323365.1 Monocentris japonica
ATATATTATCAGATGCATATAAAATATTCTACTGAATACACTGTTAAAGTCACATTCCCACGGGGGACAGGAAGGAGAGGAATTATATACAGACATGTCGTGTATTCAAATGGTCCAATGTTATGATCGACTCAACCATTTCTCATTTTCAGTTTTCCGCTCCACTGTGTATGTCTTGTGCAGACAAATTTGGAGATGGCGATTTAGTCGTCCTGTCTCCCTCTTTGTATTTTGTTGCATTGGCCTTTCTTCCTTTCTTGTCTTGTATTTATTTATTTTTTTTCACCCGTACATGCACTGTAGCCCAGAAACAAAATTCTCTGTGTGCTCTTGTCTGAATAACATGTAGAAATTTCAGTCATTACACGGTACAACACCTTTGCCATTTTCACTGAACCTTAAAAACATTGCCTACGTTGATTGTGTGGCATGTGTGCTTGTGTGTTTTTATTCTGAAATGTTCCTTGCTGCGCCGTCCTTCCATTTGTTCCTATAATGGTGCGCAAAGTAATCTGGATGATGTATTGAAGCATTGAAGTAGAGCTAACCCTGCCTTCACTGAAGCCTTGGAAAGAGCTGCTTTTTAAAGTACGAAGAAGACGCGGTGCTGAGAAAGAGTTGCAGGCCAATGTGTAGATTCTACCACATCTCTTTACATTCATTTATTTTGGATTCCTTTTGTAATTCAGCTCATGGTTGTGTCTTTTTTCTGTTTTGCATTGTTGTTTTTGTTCATTTGGATAGACCTATACAATCGCACTCACATTTTAACAACCTTTAACAAGTGGGTTCTGATATGACAAATGTGTTCAGTCCCTTCACTGAGAGGCCCAGTGGTGCTTCTTACCGTCTGCTGATTCCACTCATTTATACTACTACTGAATAAAGCTAGAAGATGAAAAATGGCTGATGTGTGTCATTTATCAAGACGATGCCAAGAGTTCTGCCAGTCAAGTATGAGATCAACGCACTGCACATATGTCACACTTGTCTTCTGTTCGTGGAAAACTGAGGCGATTGTGGGCAGTTAGTTTCCAACCACAGTTGTGCTTTTTCTTTCATACTCAGAATCAACCTCTATCTCTATTGTGTAACAGCTGAGGCAGTCTATATTTAGCATATTAAAAATGTTTGTCTCACCGACTGAGGCTGTCAAACCTGAAAGGATGATATGGAAAAATAGAAGTGTCTTCCATGCAAAATTTGTATAATAGAATTGGAGTACATCTTTAACATGCCTTTGTATTTCAGTGCTTAGGAATTGTTCCTTCTTAATTTTTTTCACCCCAGGATTAAGGTAAAGTTTGGTCAGTTTACTTCGCTTTGATTAATAGTACCTAGAGATGGCTCCATCCAAAACAGCACTTTTGTGAACCAATCTAAAGTTCTAATGCAAAAGTTTTTTTATCTTCAATGTGATTAGTCACTGGGGTGCTAGATCAATATAGTAAAAAGTAGGATATTTACAGTATTTTAGAATGTAGGGAAGAAAAAAATATGAAGTACTCTAAAAATAGAAATTAATGAGTAAGATATCTCAAAATGGAATATAACAATTCTTGTTTGAATGCAATTTCCACCCCTGCTTACAGGCAGTTCTCAGCAAATGACTCGGCACAGATCTGATTTATTCTGATAGAGCTACTATCATTTCTCTCATCATTAGGTAGACTCTGTTCCTTTCCACCCATGGTTAGGTTGTGAGTTTGGCTTCTGAGAAGCTTGCAGTGCATTTGATCAAAGCAGAACATCACAAGCGTTCTCATGGTGTTCCTGTGGTATTTTGGGAGCATGAGCATCTCTCGCCAGTCATTCCTGCCATCTTACAAGTCAATAAAGATCTACAGTCTAGAGCTGCACAGTTAGCACTGAACAGATGACTGACCTTTAGAAATAATTATACATTTTGTGTGAGCTTTCCACACCCAAACCCCTAAAGTAGAAAAAGTGGGTACCCTAGAAGATACTCTAGTGATAATGTCTTCTGTTTCCTTTTGGGGTGTGGGACTACAGTTGGTGTCTAGTGTGTGTCAGCATCTATGGCTGATCTTGCAATAGGAAAGTGATGATTGATTAAGTGATTAATCAGGGGAGCTGACTGACAGGGGAACCTGAGTCATGTGTGGCCACAGGTGAGTTTGACATACTTATCTGGTGCTTAACATTTTCTGGTGACTGACAGTGTATCTATTTTGGCTTCTAGAGAAATAATGGGTGGGAGAATTGCCATCACATTAATCTAAGACTGTAACAAGAGTGCTGTGCTGACATGGGAAAATTGGGTCAACTTATTCCATCGACTCCTGCGGTACAAATCCAAATCGTGGCCTCTTCCAAGCAGTGTATCACTAGAATCCGAGTCTGTTTTGTATAAGCTGGTATTTCAAGTGATGTCATGTACCAAAGCCAGCACTGCATTCACAACAAACACATCAATACCACTTACATACATTCCATAAACAAGTGACGCGTTGTAGCTCCACCTGACATACATTCTGCATCACAGAGATCAACAACTAACTGCTCTGAGTCAGGAAGTTCGAGGTCTTGAGCGTCACAGGAAGTAGTTGACATACATAAAACCCATGCAGGGAGCCTTGTCTCTTCAAGTAACCCCTCACCAATAGCTGTCTGCAAAGGAAACCAGTAGAGGAGGGAACGCTCATTCATTTTAGTTGATCAGTGGGAACCTGAACTTACACACATATAAAAAAACATACCCGTGTGTGTGTGTGTGTGTTTGTGCACAATCTGAAGGCAGACAAACATTTTTCATCTGAGTGACAGGAGAAGATTTTGCGTTCACCAGTTGTCTGGATCTGGATAATTATTACTTGTGCAGCACATCATTTCTGGACAAACCAATTCAATACAGGGACTCAAGGAGGTGAGTATGTCATTCTATTATCAGTTTCTGATAATATCTCTCTCTGTCTCTCTCTCGTGCATGCGGATGTGTGTTATGTGTGTTGGCAACCGTGTCAAAACGAATACTGCCACAAATTGTATACATATGTTTGTGTTTCGATGTATTATTTATGTATTATTTATTTTTATAGTTTTTATGTGTGTGTATCCTCTGGTGAGTATGTTACTGTGAATGTGTGCATGGGTCTGTATGTGAATAGGAGATATACATTTCTAGGAAGTTTGATGTAAAGCATGTACATGTATTCATGTGTGTGTGTGTGTGTGTGTGTGTAAATGATCTGTATGTCTTTTTTTAATCATGTGCTAATAAAACAAAATAAAACAAAACAAAAAAACAAAACCTCTTTGCCGGTTAGTTGTATTACGTAGAATCTATTATTTCTCACTGAGCAATGATGAACTGAGGCTGAATGGAGAAATGAACTGCTGGTTTGAAAAAAGGATATTTTATTATTTTGCTGCTGTTAAGACAATATGAAAGAGTTGCCACCATTATGTGAATAAGACATTTTTAGTGTCTTCATCTTTTCATGTTCTCAAGACATCAAGCCTAACTAAAGTATGTCTCCTTCATGTTGTATGGAAATTTAACACAGGATATCAATGCCTCTTGTTGTGGTTAGATGTCTTCCTGTATCATCTGGTTTCTGTTGCCACACGACAAAAAGAAACATAGCGTACCTTCGGGCTGAAACGCTAATGATTGTCACACTATGAAGACAAGGACTATAACTAAATAATGAATATGAGTCATTAAAATCATCGATGGGAAACATAAGATAAGATGAACTTTATTAATTGGGAAGATTGTGTTAACATTTTGAATATACTAGACATGTACTAATACATACACTCTCTCTCTCTCTCTCTCTCTCTCTCTCTCTCTCTCTCAGTCAACAGAGAGATTTGAAAACATCAAGATCATGGGGAACTGCCCCATCAAATGTAGATCTAACCTGACAACCCTTGAGAGTCCACCTGAACCTGTAATGCCAGGTATGTTATATAAATTTATATATGTGTTTGATACATGCATGAAGTAAAAAAATATGATACCACTTGATAGTATCAGGCTTAGATTGCAGGCTTCGGTGCATTTGAATCATGATACACATCTCCAACATGTACTCTCTCTTTGCAGACCGCCAGAAGAGCATGGTCGTATCCCTCTATGACTACCCCTTCTATGGTCTTGCAGAATTCACCATGCACATTGGGGAACAGCTCACCATCCTATCAGAGTATGTGACACAGGTGGTTGACAAAGTTATGCATATCCTAGCTTCACTGTCTTAAGAACTGGGCTTGACTGCTTTTTTCATCAACAGCGATGGTGATTTCATGATGGTGAAATGTGTAACCACAGGCCGTGAGAGTTATATTCCTACCAACTACACTGCCAAGGTGACAAACAGGTAAGTCACCACCTCGAGGACGTTTGTTAGTGAATCAGCCCTATGGGCTTGTTTGATCAGTGTGTGTCAAGGCACCAGAAGAGTTGTACTAGGAACTGAAATGAAAGGTGGGGACTCTCCTTGACAGGTAGGAGGAGTCTCTGTGTAGGAGAACTATATCTCTTTGTAGGCAGATGTTTGGAACAAGACTTTTGTTCCCTTGGTCTAAATGACATCAGCTCTGCCTCCTATCATGTCAGCCCTCCTCCAGTGGGGGAAGCTCTCTGATATCGTTCCAGTGAATTTTCCTAACTCCTCCTTAACATTAAAAATAAATGTCATCTGAGAGAATTTTCTGCCTGCATGACATTTAGTCAGTGGTTATATTTCCTCTCTCTGTCTCTCTCATCACCTCACTAGTCTAAATGTCTCCTTTGTCTTCTCTCTGTTCAGGTGGCTGTTCATAGGCATCAACAGGTACAAAGCAGTGGAACTGCTCATGCTGCCCCATAACCAGACTGGGGCTTTCATGGTCAGAGAGTCGCAGTCAAGCAGAGGTTAGCATTGTTGTATTCATTTCAAGCCCAACATTGTAACTTCAAATCCACACCGCAAAAAAATGTCCATGTTAACAAGTCATTTAGGCAAGTATTGAGCCTAAAAAGGGGAAAGAAATCTGCCAATAGTGTGTGATAATAAGTCAACTTGTTTCCAATGCAGTTTCACTGTATTCAGGTAGTAATATATTGAAATAAAGCAGTTCATTCTACTAGTCTCAACAAAACCCTTGAAACAAGTTGATAGTAATTATGTCACACAAAATGTTTTGAGAAAACCCTGATTTTAAGACTTTATGACTTAATATGGATATTTTTGCAGTGCAGTTACTTTCTTGTTTATGTGATAATGTAAGATTTTATATTTGGTTTGTAATTGATATTTATCTGTTTAAGAATCTAGAGCAATATAACTCAGCTGCTATTTTTGGTCTCAGATTGTTACTCCCTGTCTATCCTGAGGAGAGCCAGCTCCTCATACCTGGACTCCGTGAAGCATTATCGGATATGTCGCCTCCAAAATGGCTGGTTCTACATATCCCCAGGCCTCACCTTCCCCTCCCTGCATCACCTAGTGGAACACTATTCTGGTTTGTACTGCACATGTATTGCTGTTTTCTTTCCAAAGACACAGAGCAGTCCACAGTCAATCCTAACTTGATTGGAGAAAATGATGATATGTAGATGTTGCCTCCTTTTACAGAGTCTGCAGATGGATTATGTTGTACGCTGATGGAGCCTTGCTTCATCAAGGGTTCAACCAACACTACAGAGATGCAGATACAGACTAGGTCTGAACCCACAGTTATCAGGAGGCCTACCCTCAACTGGAAGGATGTTAATAGGTGTGGAACAGTCTTTTCAGCTTCACCTCTACTTGTCATCTGACAAGATGTCACTCTATTACTTGTTTGTTTATGTGTCCTTATGGTTCTCTGGTTAAACAAACAATATATGTTCACCTATGATGATATGTTGTTAGATAAGCAAAGCCATTACTGTCTGTACCCATAATTTGGTCTTATCCTTGTCACCATATACAGCCCTTTTCAATTCATATTCTGTCCCCTCCCAGGTCAATGATCCTCAGGAGAAACAGAACAGAGTCAGAACGCTCTCTGGTGAGCGAAGGCCTGAGGGAGGCCATCAGCTCGTACCTGTACATGACAGAAGCCAATGGACGGGACAGCTGGGACACTTGAGAAAAGAGAGCAGACCACTCTGGGAGTATGAAGGCAGACAGGTACATCAAGATACTGTCTAGTCTGCATTTTGGCCAAGCCTATGGAAGACATCCTCTGCATGCCCTAATGCATAGTCCATCTCGAATGCCCCTGAATGGCAAGATGGAAGAGACGCTCCAGTGGCTGGGACTGTGAAATATTTCAGAAAATGGAGGTTTCCTTTGTCATTTTTGTCTCCAGAAAGGCACTCAGTATGTACAGTGGAGGTTTTTTTAAGCAGAAAACTGAGAGCCAGTGAGACAAACAATTTTCATATTTGTTCTTGTTTGGTTTCAAAAGCAAACTTATTGTTTGTGAGTGTTCTGTTAATTAACTTAATTTGTTCATCTTGCAAGTTTGAATGTAACCTATATGGGAACGGGCTAGGCATGCTATTGGTATCCAATAAAATGTGTTATATGCTAAATAGCCATCATAGATATTGAATAAAAACGAGTGACTGCCCTACAATTTCTTACAATGTAATTTGTGTATGATGATGACAATTATCCTGTTAAAAAACATAATGCGATGTAGAAATAAAAGTCCTCCATGATTAAAGGCCTTCATTCATGTTTCAGTCTCCACCAGCAGATGCCGCTTAATTGCCTCCAATAACTCTTCAAAGCCCTCCACTTCCTGCATGAACAGTTCAGTTCATAATGGCGACGCTTCTGGGGTCCGAGTCCTCTTGGACTGGTGGAAAACGAAGAAATTGCAATGGCAATATCGTCACTAAAATCACATCCAGTCAAATTACGGGCCAGGGTTTCAGTCGAGGGACACAGGTAAGAGAAGCGATGTATGGTTTGACAGTAAAGCCATCCGTAAGTTGGTCGATTCAAACCAGGGACTTGCGTTTGGAATCCTGCGTGAAAATGAAGACGTCGTCCTGGCGACTGACATGGGGGTGTAGTCGGCCCCGGTTTGGCTTTATATGACATTGGGGGGGTATTTGTAATAAGCAAACCTTATGTTTAAGGCATTATTGAATTTTGGGTAGTAATGTTTGATAGCTGACAAGCCAAGTATACAACAAGAGTAGACGGCAAGCTCCGCTTCAAGTAGGTCTTTTGTTGTTAGCTTAGCATCACAAGCTAGGTTAACCCAGGTTGACGTTATTAAAACCATTGCTACGTTTTGTGGACAGTTGAAGACACGTCTAGTGTGGTAATCGGCCGCGGAGAGTTCTTTTTTATTAGAGAGGCCGTAGTTCAATTTGTGAGACGCTAAAGTCAGGTAGTTACTGCCAATAACGTTTGCTAATGTTAGCAGGCGAGGTAACGTCAGCTAGCTAGCTAAGCCAGCTGAACAGCTCAGGTGATTACGTAACGACACACCAACCACAATAACTACCTTTGCCATAAATGGATACGCCACAGCAACTATTTGTGCGAGTTACCGTTAACAGGTGTATTTTTTTAGTAACGTTACCGTGCTAGCAAACTGCACTCGATATTTGCAACTGTTGAGCCCATTTCCAAGTATGTTTTAAGCGGTTTTGGGTAGGTGTTATGACACTGATCGTTCCTTGTGCGTATTAATGTCGCACCTGTCCTGATATTTTGTCCCAAGACATGTACCGTATATTTTATTCAGTGTTACCAACATCCAGTTTCCTCATGATGTTCTCTGATTGTACAAATCACTCTGTAACGTTTGTACATTATGTCAAGTTCAACTTCCTCCCTTTGCATAAAAACACATCTCCACCACGCTATCTGCCTCGTTGCAGTTAAGCAAGTTCCAAAGCTGGGAGGGGAAGAGGGTGTGATGTAGTGGTGGTGGTAGTGATGGTAATGTCTTCCCAGGCTTTTAGAGGCAGTAAGGTAGTTAAGTTGCCAGTTGTGTGGGTTTGGAACAGAAATAGGAGTGAAGATAAGCCCTTATGCGAGGAAAAGGTAGTCTCGGAACACATTCAGAAACCTTGTTGGTTTTACCGTATGTATTGCACTAATTGATATTGCATATGTGTTGTAGCTCCCAGGGAGCCTGCTCCAGGAGAGAGATAAGCGGGCCAAGTGGCATGGCATCCCTTCTCTGCTGCAGAAGCTCTGTGAGAGCAGCCATCCCAACAGTGACCTCTCCCATGCTCACAGCCTTCTTAAGGTAACACACAGCGCCACTCAAACTAGTGCATCCAACAACCTTGCTATTACTGGTTTTAGCCCACTCACCACTGAGTAATCTGCCTTGGAGTTTGGGTGATGCAAATGGCAATTTGATTGTTGTTTTTGTCAGGTATTGTCATCCCAGCTCTCTATGGAGGCCATGTCTTTTGTCACTGAAGATAGGAAGACAGCTCAGGAATCCACCTTCCCTAACACATACACCTTTGACCTCTTTGGTGGTGTAGATGTAAGTTTCACATACCAAGCGCTTGATCCTGTGTTATTAATTAGTTGAGAGAAATAGAAAACTGCTACCTCTGCAGAACCAATTCTCTTGTGTAGTAGAACTTGCACTGAGATATGATGGATAAAAATGGAAAAACATTGAAAAACAGTGTTTGCTGACTGCACACTCATTTTCCCTTTCCTTGAAGCTGCTTGTGGAGATCTTGATGAGACCCACCCTTACTATGCAGAAGAAAAAACCCAAAAGTAAGTAGGCTTGACATCACACACTTCTTTTCAGGAGGAAGTTGGCTCTAGTGTCAGGTTGGAATGTTTACGTATATTTACATGAGTTTGACTTCAATGTATGATATATTTGTATAATTCAACTAATGTCTGTGTTTCTGTCACCATAGTGAATGATGACTTGGTCAAGGACTGCCTTAGTGTTCTTTACAACTGCTGTATATGTGTAAGTATCCCATTTTATCTTTATATGCACTGCTGAAATGTTAGGAAGTTAAGGTGTATCATACTTTGTCTCCATTTAACACACACACACATAACTAGATGTCTTCCTCATGCATTTGGATGATGGTGTTATAATGTCTCTACAGAAGACCATTTCCACACAAAGGAGGAGAGAGGAGGAGAGAGGAGGAGAGAGAGAGTCTTCTTTTGCCAGGCACGGTTTAATTAACATGTAAATCTTCCCATTCTCAGGCAGAATGGGTCACTAAGAGTCTGGCAGCGAGGGATGACTTTGTTCTGTTTCTCTTCACCCTGATGACTAACAAGAAGACATTCCTACAAACTGCTACCTTAATTGAAGATATTCTGGGAGTTAAAAAGGTCAGTGTAATACTTAAATTAAATCATCGGCGAGAACGTGACTTTTTTTTTTATGGCCATGCCTCTTTAGAAAATAGGCCTCTAAAATGGTTTAATGACTCCTCTGATGTCCAGGTTGTGATCTAGCCCACACCTTTGCACCGGTTGCCCTATAAATATGCCATTGCTTCATGGATTGTAGCTGCAGCATCTTTTATCTGCTGGGTCTTTCATCCAACTATGCACAGAAACCAAGAAAAACACAGACCTACAAACACCCCAGTGTCTCCCAGCTTTTCCCTTAAGTTTAGAATTGCATCCTGCTGTGCTCAGTTTTAGTTCTTTGACATGTTGGGGATATATTATTCAGAAATTTAAAACGGCGTCACTCTTTCACTGGTAATGAAGCAGACTGTTAGACACTTTATATTTATTCTCTGTAGTGTATATCTTGCCACTTTTATTCAGACGGCTGTCATCATTTATGATGGAAGTCCTGTCCCAAATCTTTGAAACAATTGTAATATTGTAGGATCCTGTTGCGCAATAGTTTAAGCCATTTTATTTTTCAATTTATCTCTATAGAAAATGGTGGCATACATATAGTAGTATCAGGATTCAATGGTGGGAATTGTGTTGTCTCTAGCAAGTTTGGTGGGGGGGGCAGGCAGATCAAAAAAAGGAAACACAAACATTACATTACTACTCTTTTCATTTATGAAAAAGCAAAATGTGACATTTGTACTTGTGTAAACTGATCTATTGAAATATGAAAATGACACAATTATAGTAGGAGGCCAAATTGATCCCCTTCAAATTCATTCTGGGTGAACCCCATGACTTGGTGTAAATACATCTGTACTGTGTTGCTTTGGCAATGATTGTAAGAGAAAATGTGTTTGCCTCAGGAGATGATCCAGTTGGAGGGTATCCCTAACCTGTCAGGCCTCGTCCAGAGCTTCGACCAGCAACAGCTGGCCAACTTCTGCCGCATCCTGTCCGTCACTATCTCAGAGCCTGATGTGGGGAACGATGACAAGCACACCCTGTTGGCCAAAAATGCCCAGCAGAAACGTAATGCCTGCCCCTCTCGGGCGGAGGTCAATCAGGGTAGGTTGTATTTAGGTTACAGAGACCAAATGGTATATACACATTGGGTCACTGCATTGTGGTATGGATCACTGGATCATTAAATGATAAAATAACAAACTCTTTATTGTCTCTACCAGTAACCCTACTGAACATCCCTGGCTTCATTGAGCGGCTGTGTAAGCTGGCCACCAGAAAGGTGTCTGAGGCCACAGGGGCATCTAACTTCCTGCAGGAGCTGGAGGACTGGTACACATGGTTGGACAATGCTCTGGTGCTGGACGCCCTCATGCAGATGGCTACTGAGGAGGCTGAACAAAGCAGTACAGGTGAGACAACATGGCCCAGGAAGAAAAACATAATTACTTGGTGCTGCTAGTGTCTTGCCCCGCTTAAAGGATTGGGATAGACTCATTATTTTTTTTTCCTTCCCTTCAGAGTCATCAGATGAGAGTTCTTTGGCTACCAGCCCTCTTAGACACCGACTTCCCCAGTCCATGAAGATCGTCCATGAGATCATGTACAAAGTGGAGGTGCTCTATGTGTTATGTGTCCTTCTCATGGGCCGACAGAGGAACCAGGTAATGCGTTAGAAATAGGGGCATAGATCTGCACCTTGGTTGTGGTTTATGCTGGAGTGCTGAGTACAAGCAGAGTCGAGCCCTCTTCTTCACTGACTCCTGTTATGTTTCTCTCCCCAGGTCCATAAGATGCTGGCTGAGTTCCGTCTCATCCCAGGGCTCAATAATCTGTTTGACAAGCTGATCTGGAGGAAGTATACAGCTTCCAATCATGTGGTGCACGGCCAGAATGAGAACTGCGACTGCAGTCCAGTATGAACTTTTTAAATGGAAGACTATAACTGGCTCTGGCCTGTTTTTGAGAACTCCATGATTTGGATTATGATACTTGAAGAAATGTAACTTTAATCTGGTTTTTCATACTCTTCCTTCCTGCAGGAAATATCCTTCAAAATCCAGTTTCTGCGACTACTCCAGAGTTTCAGTGATCACCATGAGTAAGCAACTCTCAAACCAATCTCCTAAGTTTTGACTTTCCTCAGAAGCTATGTTTGGTTTTTCAGAGCATGTCCTCACTCTTTCAGGAACAAGTATCTGCTGTTGAATAGCCAGGAGCTGAATGAACTGAGTGCCATCTCCATGAAGGCCAACATCCCCGAGGTGGAGGCTTTGGTCAACACAGACAGGAGCCTGGTGTGTGATGGCAAGAAGGGCCTCCTCACTCGCCTCCTCACTGTCATGAAGAGGGAGCCTCCAGATTCCTCCTTCAGGTCAGCATCATGTAGGGCAAAGGTCAAGAGTCTGAAAGTGGCAGAGGATAAATATGCTTAGCACCATGCTCTCAGCTATTTTTGAAGATTTGTCTCAAGATTTATGTCTCTAGCTCTTTCTATAGCTTCTTGTCTGACCCATTCTGTTGTTCATGTAGATTCTGGCAGGCAAGGGCAGTGGAGAGTTTCCTCAGAGGAGCCACCTCCTATGCAGACCAGATGTTCCTCCTGAAGAGGGGACTGCTAGAGGTAAAAACTCCCTGCAGTAAGCGTCCATATAACTGCTCTCCTTTTGCCCTCATATACCACGAAGACAGTCTGCATCGTACAGATCGTCCTTAGATTTTTATTTGTCATCAGCTTGAACATTTTTGCATAATTGCTCCTCACTCTGTGCCTCTGTCCCTGCATAGCACATCCTGTTCTGCATCATAGACAGTGGTTGTACATCCCGAGATGTCCTGCAGAGCTACTTTGACCTGCTTGGAGAGCTCATGAAGTTCAACATTGATGCCTTCAAGAGATTCAATAAATATGTCAACACTGAGGAGAAGGTACAGTTCTGCACCTTTTGTGCCACGTCAACTTCAATGTGGCTTGTACCCATGAAGTGTGTTTGGTTATATGGTTTTGTTTCTTGTCTGTAGTTTCAGACCTTCTTGACGCAGATCAACAGTTCTCTGGTGGACTCCAACATGCTGGTGCGCTGCATTGTCCTTTCCCTGGACCGCTTTGAGAGCCAGACTGAGGATGTGAAAGGTAAACGAAGTCATTCTCCTTTTACAGGCTAGATGTCAGGGATGGGAATGATTACACATTGAAACAAATAATCACAGGGACGTGATTGCACAACATTCAAAAGAGAACTCTTTTGAGTTTTGTACAAGGCTGATTGGCGAATTTGCCCACACAAAACTGTTGTGCTTGTCTGCTTCATTATAGTGTGACTACTTATTAGAGGTTGTAATTTAATTTCAGTCAAGGATTGTATTGGAAGGACTGTATTGATTGATAATGTGCACCTGAACCTCCACTCAGTTCTCCCTCCACAAGTGCACAAGTCGCCGAGTTGCCCCTATCTAGATGCAAGCTCATAATGTGCGTGCATCAATGTTGTGTAGGCAGCTTCGGGAAATCTTCGGTTTATTGCCCAGCCCTAACTTAAGAGTAGAGGAAAATTGAACCTAGAAAAAGGCTCAATGTCACCATATACGTTTTCGGGTTACAGTTAGTCATCTGAAGTGTCAATAAAGCTCATCGCGCTCTTGGGTGCTATAGTGAAATATAGAACGGGCACTATGGGGTCTAGTGGGTTAAACAATTTATCTGTTTAGTTTAATGATATAGAAAGAAGTCATAACTGCCATTTCTAATAGAAGGTTTTTAAAAAATGAATGTGGTGTCTTATGTGCCTTTGTTTGTCCCAGTGGTGGAGGTACTGTCTGAGTGCTGCCTGCTGTCCTACATGGCTAGAGTGGAAAACAGGCTGTCCTTCCTCTTCAGACTGATCAACATCATCAACGTACAGACACTCACACAGGTCTTGCTTCATTCACTTTATTTGTCACATGTATTCACAGTAACTCATACAGGTCTTTCAGGTTTTAGAATAAGGAAATGCTCCCTTCACAAAACTTTTGTCAAATAGATTTTTTTTAATTTATTTTCTTTTTAAATTTATTTATTTATTTTTTATTAACTGTCCTTCGTTTCTGCCCCGTCATCGCATTCCTTTTCCTGAAATGCCCACCAGGAGAATGTGAGCTGTCTCAACACCAGCCTGGTAATCCTGATGCTGGCCAGAAGGAGGGCCAAGCTACCCTTCTACCTCAACGCCCTACGGGAGAAGGAGTATGCTGAGAAGTACCCCGGCTGCCTGCTGAACAACTTCCACAACCTACTGCGCTTCTGGCAGCGCCACTACCTCAACAAGGACAAAGACAGCACCTGTCTGGAGAATGTGAGTGGCTCTCACCCCTCCACAGACAAGTGAAGAATCAGCAAATAATCTCAGCCAAACTTTGTCTTGCATGTTTGAGAAATGTTTGGTCTGTTGTAGCCTGTGGATCCTTTTAGTTTTGTTATGAATTTCTTTTTTGCATTGAGCCCTTGTCACAATACACACTGCTCCTTGTCATTGCTCTTCAAATCTCCTAGCAACCACAGCTGGCGCCATCATGGAGGTCTATTGGACAATTGGGTGGCACAAATAATGATGAAATGTTTAACAACTGGACAGAAAAGGCTATCTGATAAAGATAGTTGTGTTGTGGGTGTAGGTCCATTCAGTAACTTAAAATGTCCTTTCAAATTTAGTTTACTGTGACAGAGTAAACATCTTTTGCTCTAGTCCCTTTTGGTCCTTGACTCTACTTCAAAGCACTCAGTTGTAGCTTACCTGGATGTCAATCCAGTTGACCTAAACATTGGCTAAACACACATTCAATAAGATGTATCCATGAAAAAATGATCATTTCAGAGTCAAAAACAGCACAGAAATTAGCCCTGTCCATTTCATAATGTTGTTGAGATGGTTGTCCTAAATTTAAGAAATGCAGTGACCTGTTTTCAGTCATTGTTGCCAAGAGCTGAGGATGTCCAATATGGCCACCAGATGATGCATTATGTCACTTGAGAGCCCTCTATTGGGCCATTGTTTGTTTTCGTGGTCTAACTCCTCTGTTCTCCCACCACTCAGAGCTCCTGTATCCCTTTCAGCTACTGGAAGGAGACTGTGTCAGTGCTGCTGGGCTCAGACAGGACTTCTCTGTGTGCCATAGCCAGCTACATTGACGAGCCCTTCATGGATCTGGACAGAGACCTGCTGGAGGATTGACCCCACCTACCTATGAGCCCAGTGTGCTGGGGGGCAGAGGGCCACTGGGGAGTATGGACGCCTTATGCTG
>OOFE01013733.1:14593-25951 GCA_900323365.1 Monocentris japonica
CCCCCCCCACTTAGCCAGCCATCCAGAAAGCACGATGTGACTGCTTTGTTTTGGATGTAAAGACTAAACTGTTTGAGGTCTATACCTTCACCTGGAGGCTGTTATTGAAGACGAGAGGGGACATAACCTGCCCAGCTGTCGTCTTCTCATCTAGTTGTTTTTCCTCTGCCTCAAAGGAAAAGAGGGGAACACCTATTTGCCCACCCCAGATCACCCACATGGTATAACATGGACAATTAAGGGACGCTGGGATATGACACCTATGTTGGTGGTTTGCTTTAGGTGAAATTCAAATAGAGCCTTTTATATGACCTATACAAAAGTATGTTTAAAAAAAAAAAAAAAAAAAATAGGTATGATTCAACCAATTGTTAAAAAAAATAACAAAACATTCTTTCGTTTCACGTGACCTTGCGGTTTGGAAATGGCCACAGATTACCACCCTAATGCTCAGGTCACTGGTGTGCCACAGGGCTGACGGGAGTCACAGCCCTCACCATCCCACTACCTATGGGCTCTGTGTCCACACTGTGTCATGCCACTTCCTGACCTTTGGGGAAAGATTGGTGATATTGGGGTTGTTCAGGGGTCTTCTGAATCAACAGCATTTTCATTCGATTTGTCCTTGGGTGTGTTCTGTTAGGTGACTGTAGTTGAATGGTGCTTATTGGCTCAGTACATGTAGGTAGCTTGTGGACCTGCTGAGATGTTTCACGATTCACACAGGGGCTCCCCCTCACCTAATACCATCCACTGTAGTGGCTTCAGATGCTTCACCCAGGGACTATTTTCTTTTCCAGGTTTTTTTTTTTTGATTATTTTCAACTTTGTTTGGAAAAAAAGCTTTTAGCGCTGGATAAACTGTAGAATAAAACATTGCACAGATTAAATTGTTTTTATTGTATTTTAACATTTTGTTGGAAAGTCCATGTTTTCATTTTGTATCAGAATTTGTATCTGTTGTGAGAGATGCTTTGGTAAGAGAATAAACTATGCAGGCGCTAGTGTTAACCACTTTCATTTTTCCATTATTCACCACAAAGTTTCTTTTAATGTGAATTAACCTTCAACCCAACAGCACCGTTAAGTTGCATCAATAGATGGACAGTCTACCACTTTAAAATTGAGTTCAAACTGCAAGCCTAGAATTTGACAATCTTTATATGTGATTGCTCTTTTGCATAGTACCACCTATATTTTGTTTGAATTGAGAAGGGGCAGTGGGCATGGCTGAGTTGCTGTGGCGTCTGTCCTGAATGTGCTGATGCTTTTGTGGAAAGCAGAGGATGCAGAAGTGAATGGACACTTTTCATCTCTCAATTAGACCGAATCCAAGATAATGGCAAATGACTGAGCTACCTCATATTTCAGCCTGACACCATATGGATTAAACCACTTCTAACGTAAATCGGAGTGTACAGGTTTACTCCCAATATCTCGCAGTTCATGTTACATGTTCACATGAATGTATGAGGGCATTTCTAATCACGTTGGCCCTGATGCCAAGAGTTACTACTGCTTTGCCACCACACGCTTCCTTTACACCTGGGATAGACAACCATGTGCCATGGAGGGCCAATAGTCTGCAGGTTTTCATTCCAACCAAAAACCACAGCTGGTGATTTCACTGGTTTCCCTCATCTCTCATTGAAGGTGCGCTAACCAGTGAAATCATCTGGTGCCGTCTTTGGTTGGAATGAAAACCTGCAGACTCTTGGCCCTCCATGGTTGCCTATCCCTGCTTTACACTCTTAAAACCTTTTTTGCTTTAAAGTTAATGCTAAAGCAGAAATGCCTCCTTGTTTCTAGCATTTGCAATCATTCAGCATGTCTTAAAGCTCTTCATCACGGTTGTGTGCATATTTTGAATTGGTTTGTGTGTCAGTTGTGGTGCTTTGCAGTGATGTTTATGCAAGTACGTTTTACAAGTGCTTCTCTCTCGCAAGTTCTCACTTTCTTCACCAGATGCCAGAGGTGATTGCTCTTTTTCTAAATGACATGATGTCCTGGGTACTTCTGCAGTGGTGCAATGCTCCTGGTGCTGATGGTGCATTGTCATTGCCCAGAAGTCCTTTCATCACTCCATTCACCTACCAGGGATGACAATGGAGATACTGCTATGAGAACATCATGAATGTTGTGTGCTCTCTTTGTAGCAACTATACCTATGGTTGAGGCGCCATCCAGATGAACTATGTTCTGAACCTTGATTGCTGTAGCTCTCTTGATCTTAAGTTCTGAGTGTGATCCATCTACATGAACAATTATGCTGTATTTGGTTTGATGTCCAAAGGCCTGAGATTTCTTTCATCCATTAACTTAGATTGTGTCATTTTATTCTCATGGCTGAAAACATGCTGCAGTGGTTAACTATGATAGCTGATTCTTTTTTTTTATTTTAGATTGTGGGCATTTTCACTAACATTAGGCATGCATTGGGAGCAAGTCACATTGTCCCATGTACATGGTGTCCACTTTACGGCGTTAAGATGTAGAATACCCCAACATAATTTTGTTAAATCTTTGCCTGTCAGCACATTTAAAACCATTCTAGACCATCTGGTGCTTTGATTGTATCTCATACTCTCCCAAGATTGACAGGATGTGTGGTGTCCATTGCCAAGAGGACTTACTAGAGATGCATACATACTGGTGGTGGTGACGGTGAATATTATTTATGCTATAGCAAAAATCAGAATTGTGTTACGTAATTTTAGAAAATAGCCATTTTTGTTTGTGGCATTTTCTTGATATTGAATGGTAAAATCCTATGGTTGTGTTAAAGGCATTTGTATGGAGCAACATGCATCCAGTGTTTCTGCACACTCTGTTTGATGGGAACAGGGTTTGAAAGAGCTCAAAACTAACAGACAGATCACCATGTTTTGGTTTCCTGTTCTACAGTTATCACCTCTGTAACCTATTTTCACACCCATGTTCATCCTCCTAATGCTGGTATGGAACTTCATTTTCCTTATTAACAACTGTTTGTGAAATGAATAATCATAATAAATTCTCAAGACCTTTTTTGCATTTATATCATGTTTTAAACACAGAAATAACAAGGTATATTTAAATGTTAAAGTCTTTATTGGGGTGCATCCACACAGTCACACACAGCTGTTGCAGCTGGCTGGCTGTGATATCTTTGGCCATGGCGGTCATCCTCACTACATCACTCAGCAAGCTGAAACACACAAGACGGGGCTGTTTATTAGCAACCACATACACAGTGTAATAGACAGAATTACTCATGACTACACTAGACATCACATGAGAGGGCTATGCGAGGTCAACTTCAATAGGGGATTACATCAAGTCTGTTCTAAGATTAGTTCTTGTTATGAAGCCTGTGGGCTAATTTTAATGGATACTTCCAAAGGTCACCCACTTCTGAAGCCTAATGTAATTAGAATATCTCTGTGATATTGTACTGACTTTGCCACCTTGATCCCGAGTGCGGATACGGAGCTTGTTGACCTGCGACTCAGCCATATCAGCCCTCTCCTCTGCATCGTCAAGCTCATGCTGGAGCTTCCTGAACTTAGTCAGGTTGGCGTTTGCCTGCTCCTCCTGCAGACGGGAGGAAACAAAACAAGCAAGCAGAAGAACAATAAACAGAATGAACTAACTGTTGCTGGCCCACTTTCAAAAGGGTGTTGGTAGAGATGTCTTCATAACATTTGGAGGTCAGGGTCAGCTACACAACAGCGCCTTGCTCAAGGACACTGCAGCAGGGCAGATGCTTACCAACACTGGGGCTTGAGCCCGGGTCCGCCCGTTGAAGGGCAGGGTTTCTCGCCACTAGACCACCCTGCTGCCTCACATCATTATGTTGGTGATATGCCAGTGAGAATACATTGCACACTGCTATTCCAATACCAAAGGGTGCAGATACTCTACTATACCCATGGTAGTATAGATGCAGCAAAACAAGTGGGAAAAAACTAAATGATTGTATGAGTGTATGAGCTTTAAGAGGACTCACCACTTCTTCAGACTGTCTCTTGTAACTCTTCACCTTGGCCTGCAGCTTGTCTATGAGCTCCTGGAGGCGGGCCAGGTTCTTCCTGTCCTCCTCTGTCTGCACAAACAGCAGGGATCAGTATACTCTTACCATGTTTTCATTTTGTAACTATACCATGCATTCATATTTTACACCCTAGTATCCTCTATGCAGAAACTGCTGTGCCAGTTTACCTGGTAGGTGAGCTCTTTGATTCTCCTCTCATACTTGCGTACACCCTTCTGGTACTCTTGGCTCTTCTTCTGCTCAGATTCCAGTTCATTCTCCAGTTCTTTCACCTACCAGTCAGATCAGGAAATTATTAATCTGCTGTCACTATCACAAAGATTAACAGGTGAGACAGCGACTGATTAAATGTTCATATGAGGTTGTCTGAACTCTCACCCTGGTCTCTAGTTTTTGGACCTGCTTCTTGCCACCCTTGAGGGCGACCTGCTCAGCCTCATCCAAACGCATCTGCAGGTCCTTGACGGTTTGCTCCATGTTCTTCTTCATCCTCTCCAGATGGGCACTGGTGTCCTGCTCCTTCTTCAGCTCCTCTGCCATCATGGCTGCCTACAAATAGGTTAGAGTTAAAGGGGCATTAAATACTCGATGACTTTTATCGACTTCTATCTGTGACCAAGGAATTGCAACAGCAACATTGACCCTGGCACAGAGGTCATGGTGGCCTGTAATTGACAAATAATAAAGTCACATTTTCAACGAGTAAGCTAACTAATAAGAGCAGAGATCCAAAAATGTGAAGAGAATGAAATATATCACAATGCAAACTATTAGTATTAGTAGTAATAATACAACTAAAAATACAACTTTGTGAGTCATTGGTATTGATCAACAACCCTATCAACCACCTGCAGATATATTATGGTCATTTCGTTCTATCGGGCGAAATTCTTATTTATTGCACCTTTAAATGAAATTATTAATGTTTTCGAGCCTGGAGAGTATCAGAGCTATATCTGTGCATCCCTTACATCAGTAATGGCCTTCTTGGCCTTCTCCTCTGCATTGCGGCACTCCTGCACAGCATCGTCCACCTCAGTAGACAGCATGGACAGATCACTCTCCAGCTTCTTCTTCTGGTTGATCAACCCTGTGTTCTGGAGGAAACAAGACAATTTCAGAACTCCTTAAAGACTAAAATGATCTCTGATCTTGCTCCTCTTTTGTCAGCATATTTTCTCCCAATAATCACTAGCCAGGTTTTCATGGAACCCAATATTCCATCAATAATCTGAATCTTCTTCCTCAGCACGTTCATCCAGTAAAAGACATCCACAAGTTTTCAGGAAAGTCTTTATTCTTACTATGTGCTTTGGTCCACATAAATGCACATCTTGTCAGACAACTTTGTTTAGTGTTCATGTAGAAGGGTTTTGAATGTGGCTCCCTACCTGAGAGTGCAACAGGTTGACTCTCTCGGTGGACTCAAGCAGTTCATGCTCGGCCAGCTTGCGTGCACGGTCATTCTGCTCCAGCAGGGCCCTGAGCTCCTCTACCTCAGCAGCCAGCAGGTTGTTTCGGCGCTCTGTCACTGCCGCTTGCTCCTTCAGCTCCTCGTTCTGGTGAATGGTCTCATCCAACTCCAGCTGAATGTCCTGGAGCAAGCGTAGAACACAGTACACAGAACAAGTATGAGCCTGAGTTTTTATCAGCATGAAACAAGTTAATACACTTCAGCAGTGATGGGGAGTATCAATTGAGATATAGTGTAGATCGGAAAAACGACATCAGATCTGAATCTGAAGATGTGTTTTAATGAACACAACAAAACAGAGCATAAAGCTAACATACAAATAAAGAGTTTTATTCCAAAACGCTATAAACGGGATCTCATATTAGAGTGAAACTCAAAACATATCTTCTCCATCTGCTAATTAATCTGGCACAGAGGGTTAGCTGGCAGACTGGCTACTGTATGGACTCACCTTGATCTGGACCTGCAGGTTTCTTAGGAGCTTTTGGGACTCCGAGGCCTGCCTGTTGGCATGGTTGAGCTGGACCTCCATCTCATTCATGTCACCCTCCATCTTCTTCTTCAGGCGCACTGCCTCGTTGCGAGACTTGGCCTCAGCATCCAAGGTAGCCTGCATGGACTCCAGTGTTCTTTGGTGGTTACGGCTAAAAGGTGAAAGCAGTGGTTGGGAAAGAGATTAGGATACAATATATGGGAAGTGTTTGATGGAAGATAACGTCTGCTAGATTGTGGGACCAAAAGGGTAACCAGCAGTAAGATCTGGTGATGAAACTCACCGAAGGTTGTCGATTTCCTCATCCTTCTCTGCCAGCTTCCTGTCAATGTCAGCCTTGATCTGGTTAAGCTCCAGTTGGATCCTAAGAGTCTTGCTCTCCTCGTGCTCCAGAGTGCCCTGAGACAGATACAACACTTAGTGCTGGAGGATATGGCTAGCCTAAAACAAATACATTCCACAGAAAACAAAAAGAGGCGAGAGTGAGAGAATACGCAAACTGTTTACCTCAGCCTCCTCTAGCGCAGCTTGAATCTCGCTTTTCTCCATGTCCAAACCCTTCTTGATCTTCTCGAGCTCATGGATGGTCTTCCCTCCCTGACTGATTTGATCTGACAGGTCAGCTATCTCCTCTGGGGTAGTGGAGATAAACCAGTTCATTCAGTTAGAATTACACTTCAGATTAAGACAGAGGTAAACACCTGGATTCTGTTTAATTCATAACTTGTGTACTATGTTTTAATGAGGTGAGCTACAAATGCATCTAGTTGTACCCTGGAGGTTCTTGTTCTCTCGCTTGGTGGTCTCCAGGTGATCCAGGGCCTCCTCATAGGAGTTCTTCAGTTTGAAGAGCTCTGTGCTCAGGCCACGAGACTCTTTTTGAGAGCTCTCCAGCTCTGCCTGGCACTCCTCATACTTTTGTCTCCACTCAGCGAGAACCTGGAGGGGACAATCAAACAGATTTGCAGTTTTAGATTTGTATTTATGGGATTTCTGCTTTATTAGACAAAGTGGATGACATGAAGCTAAGTTTGTGAATTCAATGTACATGGTACCCAATCCCACTGAGTCAGGTCACAAGACAAAGCTGCACATTAACTATCGAGGCTATTATCATTGTGCCATCAGGAAATACATTGTTTGACTGGATTCAGGCCAGAGCTCCTCTGTGCCAATACCTTGTCAAAGTTGCGCTGCTTCTTGTCGAGGACAGAAGCTGCAGCGTTGGCGCGCTCCAGGTCTATGACCAGGTCCTCGATCTCTGTCTGGAGCCGGTGCTTGGTCTTCTCCAGGGAGGAGCACTTGGCATTGGAAGCCTCCACTGACTCTTCAGCCTCCTGCAGACGTGTCACCAGCTTCTTCCTAATGAAATGCAAACAAATTTGATGCCACTGTTAGCATTCATATGTTGATTCTTGTGATGAATGAACATTTTGTCCCATCGAATTTTATTATTGAATATAGATATAGATTTATAACATCTCACTCACTTGGCCTCCTCCAGTTCCTCAGTCCTCTGGATGGCGTCAGTTTCATACTTTGTCCTCCACTGGGCCACCTCAGCGTTGGCCTTGGACAGAGCCCTCTGCAGCTCAGCCTTGGCCTCCTGCTCCTCCTCATACTGCTCTCTCAGCAGATCACAGTCATGTCTAGATGACTGCAACGCATGGGCCAGGGCGTTCTTACCCTTGGGAGACCAATCAAGGTGTTGGAGAGCGGTTAGTTGAATTGCAAGAACTCCAAAACTCTACTGAGGTCTAATTCATGCAAGTGAGATTGTATTATTGATTGGAATATTGATGCAGTGTCATGGCGCTTACCTTATTGTCCTCCTCCAGCTGTTTCTTGAGCTCTTCAGCATTCTGGCTGAAGGAGTTCTTGGTGCGCTGGAGCTGGGATACCAGGGCTTCCCGCTCTTCAAGCTTCCTGCCCAGCTCGGCTACATGGGGAGAAAACAGCAGTCAGGAAAGGAACTGTGCTACATATTTGTCTGTGTCATCTGTTTGAGATTTATGATAAAACTAGGTCCCTTACCACTCTCGGCCTGAGCACGGGCCCTTTGGGTGTTGGTCTCATTGAGCTGCCTCTGGAGTTCCTCCACCTTGGCCTTAGCCTCATTCATTTGATCTTCATACAGACGACACATCTTCTCCGAGTTGGCCTGCAGAACAGAGACAACAAATGTAAATTTTTGAAGAAATTTTCGTAAGTATATACAGCGAGGTTGTAGGGAAATGATCTTAAGCTGACATGGTTCACACCGAACTGGTATGGTTTGTAGGTTGTTCCATTTTACTTTACATTAATCCCTGTCAGCAGCAGTGTAGCAAATACAACACAAACACAACAAAGATAAGCTAAACATATATTTTATAACACTTAGAAGCTACGTGTTGAAAGATCAGAAGTTGAACTCCCATCAAATAAAGATTTGAACCTTTGTGTTCATCCTCTCTCAGTGCATGTTTGTGTCCCTGTTTGTCTCTCTACCTTGCCCTTGGAGAGCTGCTCCACAGTGGAGGCCAGGTCATCAGCCTCCATCTTGGCATCGCTCCTCTCCTTCTCCAGCTTCTGCTTGATACGCTGCAGGCTGTCGATCTGCTCGCTCAGCTCCGCAACGCTGTCAGCGTGCTTCTTTCTCAGGGCTGCTGCTGTGGCCTCGTGGTGTAGCATGGCTTCCTCCAGGTCTCGTCGCAGCTTCAGAAAATCAGCCTCTCGTTTCTTGTTCATCTCAATCTGGGCTGAGGTGGCTCCGCCTGCCTCCTCTAGACGCTCACTGAGCTCCTCCAGTTCACGAGCCACATCTCCACGCTGCTTCTCCACCTTGGCCCTGCAAGCCCTGTCAGCCTCCAGCTCCTCCTCCAACTCCTCAATACGAGCCTGGAGGAAGACATGAAAGGCACTGATGTTGATGGAGGAATGTTGGCAGCGGATGTTCAGTTACTTTCTTTATCATGATAGTGTATACATAAGGAGAGATGATGTTACATCACACTCATCTGTTAATGTTATTAACTGTGGTTTCCAGTCCTACCTGTAGCTCCTTTATCTTCTTCTGAAGCTGGATGACCAAGGCCTGTTCATCTTCAATCTTTGTGCTGATCTCATTCATTTCAAAATCTTTTCTGGGTGGAATAGAAAAATGCCTTTATTAATCACTACTCACTGATATAGCCTGGAAAGTTGGCTAGTTTTTTGTGTAGATCTGATAATTCTCACTTTTTCAGCTTCTCTTCGAGTTGCTGCTTGTCATTCTCTAGGTCCATAACAGACTCCAAGGAAAGCTTCAGATCCCCCTCCAGCTTACGTTTGGTCCGTTCCAGGTCCATGCGCAGCTTCTTCTCTTGCTCCAGAGAGCCCTCCAACTGATTTAAAGTAGGAATGTCAAATATGAAAATGTGTTACATATAATATTATGTATACATGTACAATTTACCAATGAAATTGATTTGTTCTATTAGCATGTAGCCTAAGTGGTGTGATGAGGGAGTCTTTTGTATCTGATTTATTGATTTTGTATGTGATGAATGACCTTGAATTGACCTTGAGTACTGTAAACTCACATCATCTACTTGTTGTTCCAGCTTGGCCTTGGCTTTGGTCAGAGAGTTGACTTTGTCTTCCTCTGCCTGCAGGTCATCCAGTGTCTGCTGGTGAGCCTCCTGGAGAGCCTTCTTCTCCTTGGTCAGCTTCAGGATGGTTTCATCCAGAGCTGCCATCTCCTCAATCAGGTTCTTCACCTGGGGAGTGAGAGAACTTTATCTGACAATTGGTATTTTAGTGTTTCAGAAATACCTTATTTTAAATTTACAAAATGGGAAATTAAAGACATTAATATTTATTTTTCTTCTTCCCTCAGACATATGCAATCCATTGAATGTGCTGTGGAGCACCCAATGTGAGTGGCACAGTGCTCTCCTTTTCAACTCTGCTCTCCTCACCTTGTTCTCGGTGGCATGTTTCTCCTTCTCCACTTTGGCCAGGGTGATCTCTAGATCGTCAATGTCTTTCTTCAGCTCGGCGCATTCATCCTCCAGCTTGCGCTTCTTGGCAAGTACAGTGGCGTTGATCTCCTCCTCATCCTCCAGCCTCTCCATTATTTCTTTCACCTTGGCCTCCAGCTGGATCTTAGTTTTGATCAGCAGGTCACAGCGGTCCTCAGCATCTGCCAGGTTGTCCTGCTCCTACAGGGGAGAGGAGAGAAAGACGTTTTGTATTTTGGACTCATTTTGTGGTTATTACTGCTTGTACAAGTCTACATGTGTCAGTGCATTCCCCCACTCAGATGTAGTCTTTGTAGCTGCTCAATGAATGTGCCAATATATCTGTGGGTAGTACTACTTACTGCCTGCAGCTGTAGAGAAAGGTCATTCTTCTCTTGGATCAGGCTGACCTGCCTCTCCTCCAGCTCCTTACGCTTGACCTCGGATTTCTCCAGAGCCTCTTTTAGCTTGGCCAACTCCTCCTTCAGGGTGGCCATCTCCTTCTCTGTGGCAGCGCTCTTCAGGAGAGGTTTGATCTTGAAGAAGAGCTTCATCCAGGGCCAGTGCTTCACAGCGTTGAAGGCCCGGATGTTCCACTGGATGATCATCAAAGCCTCCCTGGAAACAGGAAGGGAAGCAATGACAGTGTTTCCTTGTTGAATTTTTTTTCTTGGCAGGGTGGAAATGCCTCCAAAACAGCATTTAGACCAAACTAACATAAATGAAACCAATATATATGAAATTCACGACTAGTATATCAAGGGGAAAAGGTTGGATGTTTTTTTTTGTTAGTTGCTTCTCCTTCCTGGTTATTAATGACACACATTGATGCTGTGTTCAGAATAATGACTCATCTTCAAGTCTGTTTGCTTGTTTGTTGGCAGTAATTCCTCTACCCATTCCCTTGTACCTAATCATATACAAAAGGGACACTATATGAAATCATAGCCATGATGCTGTTATTACTGTTTCATGACTATGATCAAACAGAGCTAGCAGATTGATATAGTCCCAATAGGATGCCCTAAATATGGAACTAGAGCAGACTGGTCAAGGACTTCCTGTCAATGTTTAGAGGGTGTGTGTGAGTGTGTGCAGGCCTGTGGACAAGCCAGGATGGTGGAGGGGCCACAGTAGGAGGTGACTGAATGAGGGTGGGGGAGCTGATTGCATTTTTGACATGACTCCGTGCTGGGTGCCTCTCAAAGGTGAGCATCTCTGTGTTTATTTAGAAACTAAAGCCCTCTGTCCAATGGCAGGCTTTAATCCTCTGTCACCCGCCACATATCCTATCAATGCACTCACTTAGAAGTACAGGCGCCGGGACAAAGGGGGCCAGGGGCCATGGGGCATCCAGGGAGGGGCAGGGGGGGGT
>OOFE01013738.1:0-12265 GCA_900323365.1 Monocentris japonica
CACAGATGGGGCAGGTATCCTTATATATCGGGATGTGGCAGTTTGTGATTGGTTCCCCTAGAGGGAGGAAAAGGAGTGTCGTTGCTTAATGGGTTGATTGGCTGTGAAAATACCTGGAGTAGCAATGAAGTAAATATGACCCAGATAGTGTTCCTGATTGAACTTACGCTAAGCTTCATTTTGCCACTGTCGTGCACATTTATTGGGAATAAAATACATCATATTTGGAGGTGTCTTGCTATATCATTATCATCAAACATCATCAAACTACCACATCATCATCATCATCACCATCATCATCTGCCCCCTGCCTCAAATTATAAGACCCTGTATCAGAGTCTGAAAAGTACCCTTATTTCTTATGAACGAAGAGAAAATAATCTCATGCACACACACACACAGTGTAGCAGAACCCCATTCCACTGCTGGCCATTTTTACCCTGACACGTGCAATGCACTCATGAAGAATCACAAGTGATGCAGCGTTGATGGCATTGATTTACTATTGTGCTCAAATGGAATATGCTTCCGAGCTTTTGCTGTCAAATAAATGATTTGACTTGACAGATGTAAGAGTGGTGAAAATGGAGAGGTTGAAAAACAGCTCGAGTTAAATAGATACCAAAATAGATGGAAAGAACTACTCCTTTCGAGAGACAGAAAAGGCGACGTTGTGGGAGATGGAGAAGGGAGAAAGGGGGACAGGCTGAGATTGAAAAAAGAAAGAAAAAATAGAAATCATTTGGAGAGTGCTGTAAATCTGTGGGGTGAAAGAGGTCAACATTAGTTTCAGGTCATTTGTGGCATTCTCATCTCAACCATCTTCCTGCAGTACCTAAGACTGGGGCCAATGAGGCAAAACTGATAGAAAGCAGTCCGAATATGGGAGAGAAAAGATCTCCTTCTCTTCATATAACCATGCCTGAACACAGGCTGCCTCTCTGACCTGCGGTTAGCACCGAAAAGAACAGAATAATGAGGGAAACGGTGAGAAAAGAGAAGGCAGGGCTTAGAACGAAGTGATAAGGCTTTGCTGAGAGTTGTTGGGCCAAGCAGAGAGATGAGAGTGGAATTGATCGAAGTTATGATCTGTGAAGGCTGCAGCCACACCCACTCAAGAGAAACCATAAGAGTTAGAATTTACTGAACACACTGTGGAAGCTGATGTTAATATCATGTGATTCCTTCACTTCAAGGACCATACTAAGCCGAAGAAAAGACTAACGAAAAATTGCCTCTGTTTGCAACGTTTCTTTTGGGAACACTTTCTGCATAATTCTATGCCGTTTCCATGGTGATAAAATGGAGGCATAATGATAGCAGTCTATTATTCCTGTTTACGTGGTTGTGAAAAGATCCATGTCCTAAGGTGAAAAGGTAAACTAGGGTATCATAATGCAGCTCAGTTTGATTTGGCTCATTATTCTTAAAAGCCCAGTATTGTAGCGCTTATGGCTAATGAAATACATGGGGTAGTGTGGCTGAACGCTCAGGTTTCTCAATCAGAATGACTGGAGGCTCCGCATTTACACGTATTTCATCGAAAGTGAACAAAGGAGGAAGAAACAGACACAAATGGTGAAGTTCGTCACCTGCGCCCACCACTCAAGTTAATTTTCCACACTTCTGCTGAAGCAAAACTTGAGGCTTAGTTTAGAGGCAGAAAGAATCTATGGCTTGTTTGTTGGTCTAATTTCGTTTACTGTGAGCAGCAGCTAAAATATGTGTGTAGGAGCAAGTTAGCTCAATGACATTATAATGTCGGTACTGCTGTTTGCTCAGTACCCAAAATGAAAACTCAGTGGGTTTATTTACCACCTCATATTGCACAGTGTATTTCATTACAGCTCATAATGAGCTCATAATGTTTTTCAGATCCGTTTGTTTTGTCTGCAGTTTTATTGCAACCCCTGTGCATGGAAATGTGTTGTGCTCATCATGTCTATTTTGTGTGTGTGTGTGTGTGTGTGTGTGTCCACCATCATAATCTCTCAACCATTCAGGATAGAGCCATGAAACAAAAATGTGTGTGAAGTGGAAGTGGAGGAAGTGGACATCCTTTTAAAGCATCACCAAGAGCCACAAGAAGAATATTAAAACTAGTAAAAAAACAACCCAAGAATAACATCCAGAGATCTAGAAGACTCCATTGTTGCATCTGAGGTCATTGTGCATCCATCAACAATAAGAACAACACCGAATAGAAATGGCATTCATGCAAAGGTTGCCAGGAAGAAGCATCTGCTGTCTAAAAAGAACAAAGCTGCCCGTCTTCATCTCTGCCAGAGATACCTAGACAAACCTTTTTGTCTGTTCTCTGGACTGACAAAAAATGTAACCGTTTCGTTGCAATCAAAAATGCCATTGTTGGACACAACCCAAAACTGGCCACCACCAAACTAACCTTATCGTTACGGTCAAGCATGGTGGTGGGAGTGTCATGGTCTGCTGGTCTGTTGCTGTTTTTCTTCCTCTGGAGCTGGATGACTCGACATCATTAAGGGAATCATGAATTCTGAGGGAAACCAGAGAATTCATGAGCAGAACGTCAGGCCATCAGTCCGAGAGCTGAAAGTGGCTGTTCAATAAGATGATGATCCTAAGCATTCAAATAAAATCTACCAAAGCATGGCTCAGGAAGAAGCACCAAGCTGGGCGTCTGTCTGGGTGACTGATAAGAGGCAGTGAGTGAGCAGAGCCTAGAGCAGGCTCCCAGAGCTGGCAGTACGACGTTTCCTTGGAAAACTTGTTTCCCTTGTTGGTGTAACGGATGTTACTTTTTGACTTTCTTTGTTTGTAACATCCATTGTTATACCGTGGTTGTATTTATTGCAAGCATATTTAGTTTCACATATGTTTTCATTGGGAGATCAGAAGAGTGGTAGCTAGTGCTAGTCAGAGAAAACACTATGGTCTTAAAGGAGACGACTAGTAACATTGACATTTCATATGCTGACACATGCAACTTTGAGACAAGGCTAAGTTTCACAGTCACATGGCATAGCCTGCCACTCAAGGCAGTAGAACTAAAGACAGGTAAGGTATGTCATTGGTGATATAAATGTTACAACCTCTATTTTGAACACACAAACTGTACCAACTACCCCAAAGTCTTTGGCGTTAACGGGTTCACTGAGAAGAAAGTTTCCAGAAATCCAATTTGCCTATAGTAATGAAAAAGAGTGTGTATGCGTGAATTTTTGTGTAAATGTGTATTTGTGTACTGGTTTATGTGTGTGCATGTGTTTCTTTGTGGATGTGTGTGTGTTTGTGTTGCATTTGTATTTGAGTGTGTGTGTGTGTATATGTGTGTATTTGTTATTCTCAGCAGCCCCAGTCAGACAATTAGAAGGTGACAGTCCCATTAGAGCTGGCCCAGTAGTACAAAGGCTGAGTGCGGTTGTGACTGACAGAGAGCTTGGTTCCTCACTAAACAACTGTCAGTCCACTCTCGTCTACTCTGACCCCTCTGGCAGCCTCCCTATGAGCCACTCTACCCCCCAACCCACCCCCCGGACTCTCATTGGCAGCCTTAGCATCTCCTTGAGCCAAGCATGGCCCTCCTTTCAAACTTGGCCTCTAACTGATTGGTTGGACCCCGCTAGCCTTTGGCATGCCAGGAGAGCTTTCAACTGGCCTCAGGGTGTTGCTGATTGGCCAGGCTGTCAGGGCTGCATGTCCCCTATGGGACCGTGCGGCAGCAGCTTGGGTTGAGGGATGCAATTTGACAACAGAGGTAGGTGGAGAGTAAAAGTGCAATAGCAGCAGAAAGCTCTCTCTTTCTCGCTTCCTCTCTCCCCTCAGTCGGCCTTCCAGCAGCCAGGCATGTCTTCACTGTAATTATCCTATGATATGTTTCCCTGTGCAGGGACGGCCTGGAGTTTGGTTTACCTATTGTCCTTGTGTTTGGGGAGAGCCGGAGAATGGAGCCATTTAACAACTTGATGCTCTCCAGAGGCCTGCAGTCTGTATGGGCAGGGAAGACAAGAATGTCGGCCTCTGCCTTCTACGTTTCCCCTGCTGAGTGAGGGAATGTGGCTCCCTTTATATGGCAGACAGAATGGCTGTGTTTGCTCCATTCTTCTCCCTCTGAGAATCAGGGGAATTAATGCTATTGTTAATGCAGAGAGACCGCTGGTACATTTCAACTGGTTCTTGCCTCTCGCAGAGCTCATCTAAATTGCTTGGCTAATGCAGTAATTGGGTTTGTGAGTCACTTCTTAACTTCAATTAATATTTGTTCTCCATCTAATTGCCCCTTTTTCCCGCCCTACATTTCATTCCTTCGTCTGGTTAATGGTCTGAGGTGGAGGCAGTGGTATGTGTGTGTGTGTGTGTGTGTGTGTGTGTGTGTGTGTGCGCTTGAAAAACCATCTAATCTTTTTTTGCTGGTATACAAAATGTTAAAGCCTTGGGACTCCTTTTTCCCCTCTAAATTAACAATGAAAGACATTGACAATTTAAAAACCGAAGAGTTGGAGAATATTCCAATTTGTCTTAGTGCATTTGGTTATTCCTGCCATATACATAGTCAGAAATGGTCAAAACAACAACCCCCAGATATCCGTGAATCTGATGAGCTTCGGATGAAAAGTTTCTTTCCTCCAAGGACTCAGCCAGAGTTCATATCTGTTTTTAAAAGAAAACCCAGCTCCTTCATTTGAAGGTTATTTAGTGGATATGCTGCCGGCATTCAAAATGCTCACCTTTTTGTGGTGTAAGGTAGAGGAGGTATTACTTGACGATGCCTCTGCTTTCTCAGAAGTTGTTTTCTTCTCGTTGTCCCTCTTTTCACACTGTACATAGCTGGATTGTCTTTTCTTCTTATAAATCACATCAAAACAACTCTTCAGGAGGGAGAAAAAGATCTCCCCAAAAGGGAGGTTGCTGTTTTGTTTCCTTATTTGTCAAAAAAAATCGTACCCAAATAGCTTTAAATTCAAATCCAATTCACTGCAAGATCACCTCAGGAAACCTCAGGAACTGAAAGCACTCAATTCAATTGACCATGTTAGACAATGGAGGAGAACAGCTGAATAATAGTGTCAGTACCAGAGCAGACCAAACCGTCCTCAGGTGGAAACTGCTGCTCATTTGTTTTGATGGAACTCTTACTGGTCCCTTCGCACTGGGAGGAATGAGAGCTAAACAGAGAGAGACAGAAAGACAGTAGGAGTGAGACATACAATGGCACCACAACGACAGAGAGAAGGGGAGAGAACACGCAATGAAAAAGAGGGAGAACGAGGCAAAAAAAATCCATATTTCAGAACCGTGCTCGGTTCATTTCTCATTCAGTTTCTGACCCATAATGGAGGAGCCTGTCTGTGTGCTGAGGCGCAGACGCAGCTGTTCTTTATGAGGATCAGGGATAACTGTGTGCGACGGTGGCTGTCAGTGGCTCTCACTTGAGAGATATTAAACCTGAGCTCTCCGCAGCTTCCCTCTCTTATAGATCTCCTATGAGACTATTTTTAAAACCATCCTCACTGTTCTTTTCTCTTGGTGCCACTAAACTGACAGTTTTTTTCCTTTATCACCACACTCTTGCATGTAAGGTTGTTATTGTATTTTGTACGAAAGAAAGTTTGAAGGCTGGAAAAAAACTTGGTGGTGGTCCCATATCTTCCTTAATTGGAAATTTTGTTTCCATTTTGTCGGCCTCTCTCTCTCGCTTTCATCCTCTGCCTCACTATTTTCTCCTCTGTCATTTTGTGGGATGTTTGTGTGGATGGCCTATCAGCCTATTTGAATTCCCCTTCCCCATCAAAAGCAGGGCATATCAGCTTTGAAGAGTGACAAGCACACAGCAGCAGGGATCAAAGCAATGCAAAACCGAAATTTAAGAGGAAGTTAAAAAGCATGTAGTTTTGCCATTTCCCTCATGTTCAACAAAGAGAAAACAGATACTGTATAACAGCAGGGGAAGATGAGACATTATCAAACAGTGATTTTCAAAGATGCCTGTGTTGTTTGCAGATGCGCAAATGCTTTTGATAATGCTGTTTAACGTACCAATACACCCTTCCAAAGAGGGTTGTGTTTACAGTCATCCCCAGCATCTATGAGTGCAAAGGTTTGTTGTCAAATCTGAATATCTTAACCCCAGAGGTGACACTCTAAAGCTGAAAGCATACCCACCAGATTGCTCAAGACAGGAAAATCAATTGTCTATTCTAGCCTGAAATTGCCTTGTGTTTTTTTCTCTAAGCCCACTTACTCAGGCGCAAGACTTGCTATGAATCTGTAAGAACATAGTAAAAAGCATATTTCAAAGCCATTCAATAGTTTGCCATGAAGTCCCCAAGTCAGCAGGTAGCAGTGTCAAGATGAACATTAAAGTAAATACAAGTTAGCATCAGTTTCCAGATGAAATTGCTTTAAGGAAAAATTGTTGTAAATTAACAAAACTTGGGGGAAACGGCCATTTCAAGGGGAAGGTTAACAAAAAAACGGATTTGATTTTGCAGTTTTAGAGTTCTAAAACTGTTCAGAAAAGTCAAAAGAGCTCTGATTATTGGTTGCTTACACCAATTCGACCATCGGGTACTCTGACAAACTGAGGCTGACTACAAACTGACTACTCACACTAATCCTGACTTCTGGCACTTTGACTGATTATTTCAAGTCTGGGCAGTGAGTTTTGGTGCTCACCTATCATAATTACAGCAAACTCCAAGTGAACAGACAGAGTAAGAGAGAGTCTAACAGCAGAGAGAGCTTGAGAGTATACCAGCACCATCCAGCCAGGAAAAAGTTTTCATTACAGTCATGCAGAGATTTCTTAACTGTGGCTGACAGCTATGATACGCGTGACTGAGAGGCCAGAAAGGTTTAGTCATAGCCTGTCCTCCCACAATGCACCTCAGCACGGAAATGCCAAATCTGACAGCATCTACTGCATGATAACCATCCTCCAAACATTCTGTATGCTACTATTTGCAGAACATGCTGGAATTAGTGTTTTGTATGAGGCATTTTCCATCATATATTAGTTTTACCAGCTTGCCCAGTATTATGAATAGCTGATACCCTGCTGCTTCCTGGGTAGCATTTCCCCGTTGTCTACTCTGTTTAGCACAGAAATAAGTATAGCATTACAACATTTGAAGTGGATGGAGTTCCAGAAATATTTGCCCACTAAAGCATTTTCTAATTAATTCTACTGATAAACCCTACTGATCAGCAAGTGCTGCACAATGAAGGGATGGCCAGAGCAATAGTATATATCCGTATCCAAAGCGATCAGACCTCTGCAAAGCAGCTCAAATGGACAGGGCCTGCTCTTGTGCTTAAGCTGCAGGTCGGCTTATTCACAGTCAATGAACTTCTGCTCTGCTCAAGCTTTTCAGGTCGCAGGAAGTACATTTTCTTCTCCATTTTTATCAGTTGAAAAAGTGATCTTCCATGACGACAACAGGCAACACCATCTTCTTCATGATACTGTAGGTAAATGTTGGCAATTGATTGTAGGCCATAATGTCCTCATATTATGCTGAATAGATCTATGATGGTGAACGATTCCACTTTTCGCTGGCGTGGCTCTTGAGCCTCTCTAACCCAGGGGGCTGCGTTTGAAGTGTCCACAAGGGAAAGAGAGGTGATGGTGCCCGTAAAGCACTATAAAATAAAAAAAGGGAGATGTGTGGGACCAAAGGCTACAATTGAACCATTAAACGTGTATGAGACATAAAAGAGGCTATCAAAGAGTGTAAACCACAGACTCCCATTATTGTGTGACATTAGCCCGTAGCACTCTGTAACCCTTAATGACCCCATGGGTGCCTGCAGCACGCAGTCCTTTAATGACTTCCTGGTTGAATGATTGTTGTTTCCTAGAAGCAAAATACTGCCAGGGAAAAAGAACTGCAGCTCCACGCATGCCTCTCCTTTGCATTTTGATGCTCCATTGTTCATTTTGTTGTATTGATAGAATTAAGGGAGATGTCGGACATGAAGTAAGGATGAAATGCAGAGTAACATCAAATACACATCAAATTAGTCCCTGTTTATGTACGCATCAAACTATTTCTGCAGAGGGGGACATCAGACAGGGCTGAATCAATTAAAGGAGATTTGGACAGACTGAAACTTCACAGTACTCTAATTAGGCAGCCAACCGCCATGCTCAATAAATGGAAATGTATTCCTTCCCATTGCTTTCTCTGTATGTTTTTGTGCGCCTTGCGTCACCCCAAGGAGTTTAACGGAACACTAATTCCTCATCTGATTTTCCCAACTCCCCACTGCTTTCTCTCCCTGTGTTTCTGTGTCTCCATCTCTCTCCATCTTTGTCTCCGTGCTGATAGCTTGTCCCGCAGGATCCCAGCAGTTGTCAGTAATCAAGGAAATCACTCTGAAAGAGCTACAAATGGGTCACTTATCTGATGTCTGGTCTGATCTGACAGAGACCGACAGCCAGTTAAGTCCCTTGTATCCGCCTCTCCTGGCTATTTTTATTCTGATTAGTAGCCATTGTATCTGCCAGGAGGTGCTGGAGAGAGAGAGGGAGAGAGAGAGGGAGAGGGAGAGAGGGAGGGAGGTAGAGAGGGAGAGGGAGAGAATAGAAATCCCAGCTTTCATCATTAGGGCTTCATTCAAATGGCTCAATTGAGCAGTCGTCACTCATGGGACTCCCAGGACTCCGAGAAGCTGTGCTTCTTCATTTATTCAATTTATCGATATAAAGACCCTTCATTAAGAGACACCGTCAAATGTGACATGTGGTCTCAGGTGGCCTCGACGTGGAATTTTAAGCAGACATGGAGGCTGAGGCCGCATGGCATATAAGAGCTCCTCTGTCTCCTCTTGGGGCTGTTAAACCAACGTGTCAACCACACACAGCTCTGCTTTGAAGTTCCACTGAAGGGAGAGATCACACTCACGCACACACACACACACACACACACACATAGACACGCATCCATACACACGTCTGCATGTGGAAGCACAGATCTGTGGCAGGTGGCAATTTCATATGTGTGTTTCTCACATGACGGCTTTGTGAATTATTGAACTGAGCCGATCGTTTGGTGCGCTTTAGTGCCCTCACAACGAATCTCTTACCTGTCAAACACTTCACTACTCACACAGACTTCAGCCTCGTATGCACACCCAGGAAATATTCAAGTGTTAAAAGAGAAGATGCCGGGTGTTGCTACACATTATCTACCAAACAGATGACATTGATGACGGGGGTGAACGATCATATACATTATTTACGCCTTCATGTTATTCTGCTGTGATTGACGGATGGAGAGCATAGTGAATACTAAGTCTGATTTGGTGTACAGTATCGCGTTCATGCTGCAGTGATTACATTCATGCCAAATACAACAGCTTGATAGGAGCTTTGCTACAGTCCCTGACACCTGGATCTGAAGATAGAACTGCACGCACACAGCATATCAGGAAGTATATAGCTCCTACGTCAATTGAGCTGAGGAAATGAGAAGGATGCCTGTGAAAGCTTGCAGAGGAGTGATTGCTGCTCTGCTAGGCCGTGGGTGTGGGAGGACTGTGTTGAAAATTAAGAAAGAGGGTATCATGTTCAAACAGAGAAATGTTTTATGCAAAAGCTGCCGTCACTGCTGAACGGATGAAGTAATTTCATTTTCATGCATGATCTCCAGCCCCACAGACCAGGAAAATTGCATAGGAGGGGATGAGAGAGAGAGAGAGAGAGAGAGAGAGAAAAAAAAGTAGAGTCTTCCCTTTTCTCCATTTGACTCTGTGATTACTCCCTCTGACTAGTAACCATAGTGATGGTTCAGTCCCAATAGGAAAAAAATAAGACTGCGCTCTGCAACGTTTGGAGCCACGGGGTGAGGCTGGAGAAAAGATGATCCAGACTATTTGGCATGTAAAGGTAGATTAAACTGGGGGTGATGGACTACAAATCATGGGACTACAGTAATCTGATTACCCAGACTGCTGAAGAAAACCCACAGTGATCAGATTACAGATATATTTGAGGTGGTTGTGTTTGTGAGACAAAGCATCTTCATTTTATTTTATTTTCATTAGGATGGCTGTTAGTTATAACTGAAGTGACTGGTTGTTTCCCCTAAAGAACATTTCATTATGACTAGATGATAATAATGACCATTCAAATAACTGTGAACTGAAATAAAGTGTCCATTTAACTTAATTTTCTATGGACTTAGAAGTAACTGAGCTAGTCTGATTATGTTACTGTGTTGGAGTAATCCTATAGATTACGATACTGAGCCCAATCTGCAGCAGGTATTCAGTGTGAAAGTGGCCTTCCCAACACTGTCGAGAGCCTACCGTTGGAGATAGAACTGGCTCTGTGTAAAACCTTCAGGCTGCTAGGATTTTGTTCTGCTCCGTACTCTTATTTGTATCTGCATGCTTCGTAATACTCCCCTGTACCTAATAAATCCAGATGATGTGTGCAGAGGTGGGAGCCTTTGTGTGCCACGTAGTGATGGAAATCAGATTCAATGGTGCTTTCAATAAATGTGCAGGAACCATCATTTAACAGTATTGTCAAATTAATGTTGTATTTTGACTCGCTTGAATTCCTGGAGCTCAGTGAAAATCAATGCCACAGGAAGCAATGCAATGACACAAACTTCTTTTGTCGTATGAACAGACACCAAGGCACTGAGCAGAATTATTCATATTTTTATTGTTGTGGCATTGGTGCACATACTGAAACTTGTTTATTGTGCAATATATCTCTACAAGTGTTTTTTGGATAGCGTGTGAAATAACAACCAAGGTGTTCAAGGTGGGATAGGCATATTGAGATACTGGTTTGTCTGGACAGGAAATAAAAACTGTTGAAACTGTTATCGGCCAAAACTAACGGAGATTGATGCCATGAATCAATTTCCTATCACCTAGGCAGATAGCTGTCAGAAATACCTGCATAGCTGGCGGTGAGGTCATGTTCACACATGTTCAGTGTCTGGTGAGAACTGGCCAGGAACCAACTGAGCAGGTCAGACAAAATCTTTGACGTTTGAATTTCCACTCCAGGGTTGTAGGTAATATCATAATAATTCAGTAATATCGGCACTTTTATATTGAAGAATACAATACTTTGTATGTAGGAAGCCAGCGCCAAATCGTAAAACATTCTGAACCAAATATTCCTTTGCACTGAACTTGTGTCTCTGGGTTTCTCCTCAGATTCGTTCAGACCAGGACCAGGACATTGGCATCCGCTACAGCATCACCGGAGCCGGGGCCGATCAGCCCCCCAGCGACGTCTACAACATAGACCCAGTCCACGGCAAGATGTACGTCACCAGACCCCTGGACAGAGAGGAGAGGGCCTCCTACCACGTAAGGACACAACTGTCTGTCTGGATTGTCTGCCTGTTTCATTGGACTTCAGTTCCCCCTCTGTCTGTGCTGTATTGTGTCTGTCTCCTTATCTCCCAATTATCCCTGTAAAAATGTGCCTCGCATTTCCCCCAGGTGTCTACCTTTCTGTCTGCCCGTCTACCTTTCCTTCTAACGCTAATGTCGCCTGCCAAACAAAACCATTAGTCAGAGCACATTCAGAGGACTGCCTGTTCTGCCCAACACACAACTACCTTCAAACCAGCCTCTCCATACTCTGAGTGATGTCAAAGCTTGCAATGAAAGAGAAATGGCCTTGACAAAGCGCAAATTTTCCCAGCCACTCCAGCTGTCAATTAGATGGAGGTTTACCTGCAAAGAGCAATGGATAGAAAAAAGAAGAAAGAGACAGAGAGGCAAAGAGAGGAAGAGGGAAATCGAGGCAGAGCATATGCATGTATGTTGTTCATGAGTGGGATTGGATCACATCTGTCTGTCTGTCTGTCTGTCTGTCTCTCTGTCTGGCTCTCTGTCTCTCTGTCTGTCTGTCTGTCTGTCTGTCTGTCTTCTCTCTGTCTGTCTGTCTGTCTGTCTGTCTGTCTCTCTCTGTCTGTCTGTCTCTCTGTCTCTCTGTCTCTCTGTCTGTCTCTCTCTGTCTGTCTGTCTCTCTGTCTCTCTGTCTCTCTGTCTGTCTCTCTGTCTGTCTGTCTCTCTGTCTGTCTCAGTCTGTCTGTCTGTCTCTCAGTCTGTCTCTCAGTCTGTCTCTCTGTCTGTCTGTCTGTCTCTCGCTGTCTCTCTCTCTCTCTCTGTCTCTCTGTCTGTCTCTCTGTCTGTCTTTCTGTCTGTCTGTCTGTCTGTCTGTCTGTCTCTCTGTCTGTCTGTCTGTCTGTCTGTCTGTCTCTCACTCTCTCTCTGAGTCTGTCTGTCTGTCTGTCTGTCTCAGTCTGTC
>OOFE01013739.1:0-10881 GCA_900323365.1 Monocentris japonica
GACATTAGGCACTGAAGTGTTCCTGTCCAGCTCAGGCTGGGGGTTGTAGGCAGGGGGAGGTGGGTACAACGGATTATCACCCTCTGGAGACACACACACACACACACACACACACACACACACACACACACACACACACACATACTTCACACAAACAATGAGCACATACACTTGAGGAACTCATCTGTTGTTGTTTGGTGACTTGCCCTCAGCTGGTAAGAAGTAAAGAAACAACAAGTCACATTCAGAATATCTGTTAGTTTTTACCTCAAAATATCAAAGAGCCTGGCCTCTGTTTAAATGGGGGAATGAAAGGCTGCTTTGGCTTTGGGTGTGATCACATCTACAGTATGATTTCTTTGGTCTGAACCACGGTGGAAATGTTTCCTTTGTTGCATTTTTGCATTTAGTTTGTTTGGGTTCACGCTGCCCAACTAGAAGCAAACAGGGCTTGTAAACAAAAGTCACATGGACTCAGAAGTAGCTTGTTTATTGGACAGTGTTTTGGTAACCTGTCATCCCACCAGATTAGAGAGTCAAAACCAATCGGATTCCAGTCTCTGTAACTTTAGCTAAGCATGATTGACTTGTCTGAGCTCGTTACCGTAATTTACTTTCTCAGGTGTTCATACCAGTTAAGAACACACAGAGAAATAGCTGAATATGAGCATCAGTCGAGACTAGCATGGCATTGCTTTTAGGTACCAAAGAATTTTAACTCATCTTGACTCACAGCTTGACTGTTTTTCACATTTGCTTGGAAGATGACCGAGACATCTTGGTGTGGTTATCTGGTGGCGTAGTTTTCACCTGGCCAAAGGAACCAAACTAAAGGAGTAAACGCTCCTGAGTTTGAATAAGCTACTCCAAACATGCTTGTGAATGGGCCCTTAGTTGCTTCCCAGAACATTTAGTACCAAATAAAAATATCCCTCTATCCCACAACTATATTTGGAGCCAAATAAGACTCTACTCTGTAGCCATCGATCCAGCTCCATCTCTCACTCACAACCTTCCTCTTTTCCTACACTTCCTCTCACTCCTCTCTCTTGCACGACCACCCTTCCCACCATATTACACACAATTTCTATCCCTTCCTCCCTTGTTACATGCCTCCCTACCTCCTTCCACCCAGCCCTCCTTTCCACTGTCTCACATACCACGGGGTTGCATTAGGCTGGCTGGAGTGGAGGGTGAAGCAGAGTGAGAGTGTGAATCAATAGACTCTTTACATTGCCTTGTGGCGAGGCTAGAAATCAATGGCAATGGGAAATTAAGCTGTAGTCTTTGAATAAATTGAAGACACTGGAACACGCAACAAACAGCTTGATGCAAAATGAGCAAGCCTGCTCAGATTAGAATGTAAAAAATGTTTGTGAGGCTGTGCTCTTTTATTAATACTTTTAGTCCCGGGAAGTCTATTTGCTTCTGTACACTCTGTCTGGGAAGAGATATTAAGGCCTGTGTCCTGGAACAAAATGATAAGAAGTACATTCAGCCTCCAAAGAGGAAAGCGATCTAATGTACCATACAGGAACACAAGGCCATATTTGATAATACAGGAAATGTATGTCTGCCTGGAGAGATTTTACAGAGAGGAAGCCTTAGTAAGAGAGCATTACTTATTATTAACTTTACATTGTATGCTTTAGGATTGGGCTGGCACTCAGCGGCAACTCAGACTCACAATCATCATTATAAGAGGAATGAGTGCATTTAACTGAGATAATAAAACTCCCTCTGGGGTTGATTGTTTGTTGGACATGTGAGCACTTTGCCATCTCTTTGAGGGCACAACACACAACTAAATGAAAAGACAACAACTCTTAGCCATTATTAGTATGTCATATGAGAAGAAGAAGAGAAGATCCAGGTCAAAACATGTGAGGAAGCATAGATCATATTTGCAAATCTGATCTGGTGAAGATTTAAAATGTATACAATAAAGCAGTCGTGACAGGACAGCCAAGCATTCATCGTTTGGTGTGGTCTTCTCCATAGCTAATTAATAGATAACACTAAGCCACTGCAGGGCCTGATTAACAGGAATTTACCCATCCCTTAAAAGTCTGCACAATAATCAATAATTCATGCCAATCCTGGCAGTTTCTTCATGAAAACAACATAAACAAAACAGGGAGAGAAAGAGAGCGACAGAAACAGAGAGAGGGAGTCTAAAGGAAAGCCTGACAGTGTGTGTGAGTGAGAGTGAAAGAGTATGAGGGAGAGAGGTAAGCTCTGTTATTTCTCTGAGGACCTGTGTGAAGTAGCTCATACTAAGGCCTCTGGCACCACATCACTCCAACCAGCCTAATTACAGTCCAACGGGAGTGGAAAAGCCTTGTACAGACCCAATGGATTTCAGCATGAAAACAGCACCAGGAACTGAACCTCGTGTTGCATAACCAAGTCAAACTTCTGTCTAGTTTTCAGGATTTTCAGTATTTCAAAGTAATATTGACATTACTTACAGCAGATGGCTCATGTTATTATTGGGCGTAAACAACAAGGTGGAAACAGAGGAGCTGTGCCCAGTGACCACAGATCTCTGCAGGGGAGTGAGTGGGGGGCCTACAAAAGAGAGTGGCCTGATGGAGTGGAAAGTGCATTTGACTCAGTGTAAAAGGACTGACATTAGGAACATAGAAAAGGATTGATTCATTAACTCATAAAGCCCCCCCAGGGATTGAATGTTGTGATTGAAAGCTTTTGTGCAACATCCACAGATTGCCGCAAATAATTAAAGTGCTTGAGACACTTTTATCACATAAAACCTCTGAGGTCTTAAAAGTACAGAGACTACAAATTAACAAACCATCACAGGTTTACCGCAGTTAAGACTCTCATCAAAGTAGCAGATCATCGTTCAATTATCATCAACGCTTTTACTTTTACTACTACGCACAGGAAACACAACGCATTGCCATGCAGTTGCATTTTAGAAAAGCCATAGCAAAATCAGGTGTTTTCGGATCACGTAAATCACAGAAACATCCAGCGTTTTTTTTTTTCTCAACGAGGCTGGTAATTGGGAGATCCTCCACACTTGGCATGGGGCTTGTTGCAGGGTAGACCTTAGGGTGCCATCTGGGGGAAGTGGCTGGGGCTGGCATGGAGATAGGGGTGAGGAGCTGGAGGGGAAGATAGGGAGGTGATATGAGGCAGAAGGGCAAAGATATCGCACCATTCATTACTGTCATCCCCCAAGATACAGCCATCTGCGACCTGGGGGTTAATGGTCGCAAGCCAAGGTCTGCGGATTTGTTTATGCATGTGTGTGGGTGTGTGTTGGGGGGGATCATCTGGTTTGATGGCTGGGTGGGGCTGGGGGTGTGTGTCTGGGTGAGTGGGTGTGGGTCGGTGCCTGGGGGAGTGGAGACACATGCTCTACATTGTACTCAAGTATGAACATGTATATACTGTAAGCTGACACACAGTATGAAGAGCCTGATCATCCCTCCTACCCACCGTTGTTGCTCTAGTTTCTCATCTGAAAGCTCTTGGTTTTGACTTTTTCCCAAAGCTAGGGGTTTTGACTCGGTGTTCCAATTACCTGACTACCTAACTTATTGTAGAAAAAGTGTCACTATCAATGCACTCCAGTGATTGCCTCTTAAGGAGGTGCTGTTGTTATATACAGGGTAGGGTTGTCTCAATACCACAGTTTGACACTACAACATGATGCCAGATTGGAGCAGTATCAGGCTAATGGCACATACTGGCAAATGTACAATGTCTTATACTTATTTATCTTGTTAATACTACCAACGCAAGTAGGTCTTATGTAAGCATCAATACCCAACTTGGGTTGGGTATTGTGAAACTTTATTGGTATTAAGGTACTGTGAAATGCTAGTTACGTGTACGTAGTCCATACCCTGTACATCTTAAAAATAGGGGAAGAGGGGTATGAATGTATCAAACTTTATCAGGGTCAGCTGAGGTCATCAATATAGCGAGACAGGGGAGGAATTCTCTCGGTGTTTATTGATCTACTGTTGCTTCTGTCTCTGTCACTGTCTCATTATATTTACATCTACTCAGCAAGGAAGCCTGCTCTTCACCTGCGCTGAAAACACACACACACACACACACACACACACACACACACAGGCACGCATGCACGCACACACATGCACGCACACTTTAACAGAGGAACAAAAGAATTAAGAGCTGATTCTATTTAATAGATACTAATGTATTTGTTCAAACATTGCTCATCTACTAGATTGTGTTTACAAATCAATGCAAGGTGGGGGTGGTGGAACAATATTGGAGTGGTGTTATCCAGAATAAGTGTTTTGCCCCATGTGCACACAGTCTTGTTTGTGTGTGTGTGTGTGTGTGTGTGTGCTTGGGAGGGGACACACTGAGATTGTCTGTCGCTCCGCTAAATTATGGGGGAGGAAGTTAATTTAGTTAGAAGCTAATTAGAATGAATAAAAGATGGCTGGAGTCCCTTAGGTACCACACACTGTCAGGCTTTCCTTCAGACTCTCTCTCTCTCTCTCTCTCACCCTAAATTCAAATTCAAAGTTATTATTGCCAAAGAGAACTCAACATTTACAAGCAATAGGTCTTCCTGGCTCCTAAATAGTAACAATAATAATGGTCAAAATTACAATGGTCAGAATTAACGGTCCATTGAATCACCTGATCTTGCTACTCGTGAAATCAACCAATGAATCATTCAAACAACCAAACAAACAGCTAATCAGCGAATCAACCGAGATATCTAACTACATAAAATGCTTTATTAGCTCTCTTATCTTTCAGAGTGACAAGTAAATATTTTGCACTTGTTTCTCTCCAAGAGTACTGCTTTTGTTTGCAAGATTGACAAAACCATTAGTGAAAGATTCTGGCATCGATCGTTGTTTTAATATGGTTTAAGACGGAGTTAACAATAACTGCAGCCAGGAAGAGATGCTATTCTTAATCCTTCAGTCAATCCTGCAGCAAAATGATACCAGGCTACGATTTAACAGTAACACCACCCTGAAACTACACTGGGGGGAAGGATTTCACTGTCACACCAATCAATAGCTTTATTTACTTTCTAGATAAGTCACAGTGCATTTTGGTATTTTATCTCAGGGAAAATACAGTGTTGTCATTGAAAATTGGCGAGTCACAAAAATGAAAACGTCATCCATTCAACATTCATACCTCAAACCACAGACATAGACCCTAATTAGAGTTCTCAACACAGAACAGCACTGATTTTATGGGACTCCCTTGAGCAAACAGACTAGGTAAATATCTATCAAGTTTCCTCCAAGTTTTGCAGGTTGTGTTAAATTAGGGAGGCTTCCTAAATCTCTCTGTGAAGCCGTTTCTTTTATCCAAAGCATCTGACGAAATCTCACCAAGCCTCTCGTCTTTGTTTTAATACCTAGCGGCCCTCACAGTTTAGCCTTTCCAACTCCAATGCCAATCAGGCTCACATAAAAGAGGGCAGAAGTCAATGTTGGATTCCCTTTCTAAATTGTGTGATCATATTAATAATATTTGAACATTTTTTTCATTTTTCCTTTAAGTGTGTATAAACATAATTGTGGAATTACGTTGTACTGATTTTGAAAACTGTATTATGACTGTACTCAGTGTCACCAATCAATGTGACCATCTCACACCAGGGGCCAGACGCATAAAACCAACACACCCCAAATTAGCCTGGTTTGCACATCGTTGTTATTTTAGTGGAGCAGAGGGGACCCCACTAGAGGAGGAGAGGGGACCCAGTGGAGGAGGAAAGGGGACCCCACTGGAGGAGGAGAGGGGACCCTACTGGAAGAAGAGAGGGGACCCAGTGAAGGAGAGGGGAACCACAGGATCCTGGGCCAAACTGCCATCAGTGGCTTTGTGCCTGGCGACCCAGGAGACACAGATGCACCTGCCCAGATGGAACTTGGTATGCCGCCCAGTTTGGATCTTATTTTAAGGAATTAGGCTTTGAGCTTGCAATAAAACAGACTCGTTTGTGCTTTGTTACAATGTAGCCTACTTTTATTAACACATACTGACTATGAAGACCCTGGTGCCTCCAGCAAACAGGAAACTGCTATAACCTTTATATAGTGACATTTTAATCTATTACTTGGTCAGATGTGAAGGTGCAGACTTATTCTTACTCCCCAAATAAGGTGCAAAATTAGGATGAAAATAAAGCTTGTCTAAAAAAGGTTGCTAACCACTCACTTCAAACAATAGACGACATCCTAACACAATGTAGTGAAAGAAAAAACACTCTAAATGAAATGTCACCCAAATTCACACTTTGACATTATACTTTTTTGCCAACTCGGAATATCACACTGATCGGACTCAAAAGACTGTAATTTATGTGTGCCTTTACGATGTGCCTGAGAATGTCAAGTCAAGTCAAGTCAAGTCTATGTATATAGCCCTCAATCACAAAACATGTCTCAAATGACTTTACAGAGATAAGCCTGTATGCTAGTCAACACTAAAAAACACAAAACAAGATGAACAAATTTAGAACACAGGAAACAAAGGCAGAACACAAAACACGAAATCGCAGAAGGGGAAAAAAAACAAGAAAACCTTATTTTGAAAAAAGATGGAAGAAACCTTGAGTGGGGCACTTCAAAGAAGGATCCCCCACCAGGACAGCTGAGCGTAAAATAACTGCCAGAAAAAATACTATAATGCCTACTAACATTGGATAACAACAATGAGCTACAGAAAAACAAAAAGGACATAAAGAAAGCATGATGAGGGTAGATTGATGGGACTTCGGTCAGCCAGTCACTCCGGCATCACTGACATTGGCATGCAAGGACACACCAGGGGAACGCCCACACTGGAGATGTCAGCTGAGGAGGCATCACACCTTGTCATGGAAAATATCAATGTTTGCAGATTTGTTACATGAATGTGGCCTTTTGCTGCAGCCTGACCTACCCTTTCTAGGAGCCACACCAGATGGCATAGATAGTGAGGATGACCTCAGTGGGTGGCTCAAGGTAAAATGCCCAGCAGTGCTAGAGTGATGACCATAATGGAAGCTGCATCCACCATTTAAAACGTCCATGAGATTCAAAAGGCAGAGGAATTAACTATATCAAAAACACAAACACCCACTTCCAAATACAATGCCAACTCCTTAGGCCTTGTTTTACACACAAGGACAACATTGTTTGTGACCAGTGTTTTTCATTAATTAAATGATTGCACAGCTTAGTAAGTTTCAAGTATCTTTGTGCCATGTGAGGCTTACACACAAACACCATTGGTCAACACTTGATATTAAATGAACCATTGCAAACTAATCAAATATAAACTTATGAAAGATAGCCTTATGCTTTGCCCAAAACAATAGCTTCTGAACAATCTGCTTCAAGTCAATAACTTCTTAAGTTACTGATCTAACTAGTTGAATCCAATGCTGACATTTTGGGTTTAGGAAAAGGGTAAAACACAACACCTTCTACACCAGTGGTTCTCCTGGTCCTCGGGGCCCAGAGCCCTGCTGGTTCCTACCAAGTGGTTAATTGTGTTCATTTGGTGTCCCAGGTGTAAATCAGTCCCTGATTAGACAGCTGGAATGAAAACCAGCAGGGCTCTGGGCCCCGAGGTACCAGGATTGAGAAACACTGCTCTACACGGTCAGGGGAACCTATGAGACCATTTTCTGGTCTTGAAAACTCAAGTGCTTTCCAGAGGGAACAATAGCCCGGGGGACAGAGGGGGGCAAAACTTGACTGAAGTTATGTCGGAGAGCAAACTACCTGTGATTGGAGCCTGGGTTAATCGGCTAATTCTGATCACAATGTGATCTGCTTTAAAGATCTGAAAGCGATGTGAGCAAAATCCAATTCTTTTGCATCCAGACCTGTCATGTAATGCGTCCTGGTGTGATCTGATGATAACGATGCATTGAACCATGCAGTGTAACCATCGCCACAGACAGCTGGTAAATACAATTTTATGGTCTTAATGCAACTCTTTTCATAACTTCTACGAGCCTCGATGTTATACTTTGTGTTACACTATATCTAACTCAAACCATCATTGCATTATCCGCCAACAGCAATAGTCAGGCATATAACTGCTGATTACAAATTTGTATCACCAGGGGGGTCATGCTAACCGACTTGGAGTGAGTTTTATGAGCCTAATTACAGCCGTGTAACTCCGGGAGGGTAATGTCCCCTAGCGAAGGGTAGCAGCAGCAGATGTGTGGTGCTTCTCCGTCATATCTCATGTCTTATACAGCGATCTGCCTGATAGATGCGATTTATCTGTAGCATTAGGGAGGAACACTTCTCCCCTCTGACATTCACACCCACCACACTCACTCACAAACTCACTCGCACAAATATGCATGCACTCCACCTTCTGTTCGCGATTCCCAGCTCTGACATTTTCTTTCCGCTGTTTTGCACGTTCTGAAATCTGTGGGGATGATTCTCGCTCTCCTTCCGCCCCTCCACCCCTCCCTCGTTCCCTCCGTCCCAGCAGGGACACCGCAAGGTGACAGCATCCATCACCCATTAGCCATCAGCCATCACATCTCATCTGCTGACTGGTGACTTAGATCAAGGAGTCTTAAATAAAAGTCACATCCATTTCCAGGTATTGGATTTAAAAAGTGTGTGTGTGTGCGTGTGTGTGTGTGTGTGTATGTGTGTAATGCATCTCAGAAAGAATGGCCTAATCGCAAAGATCAGTGTGTGTTGTCTCCTCCCCAAGATACCCTCCTTAACATGTGCACGCATACACATACAGTACACACACACACACACACACACACACACACACACACACACACACACACACAAATTCACACTTTGACTCATCCCCTGGTTTAATGCAGAAAGCCATTATGTGGCTGTATTGATCATGCTAATGAAAGAAAAGAGCAACGTATGCAAGCAGACATGGAGGTCAAGCGATGCCGCAATTGACAGCTCTTTGACAAGGGCAGGAATGATTGTGCAAATGTGTGTGTGTGTGTGTGTGTATATATGTGTGCAGTGGGGTTAGAGAGTACATGAGAAAGGCAACAGCAGGAGAACATTTTGGAAGAGCACAAGATTGCACTATAAATCTTCAGATGCTCCCAGAGAAGGTCATTTTTTCAGTGAATCACATATACATAAATACACTTGGCACGTCACATGAATGCAATCTCCCTCAGGGTTTTTTCCTGAAAATGAATTTGATTAAAACATAAAAATGTCACCAAAATCATCAATTATACCAAAATCATTGTCTTTCAGTCTCACTGACAAGAAGGGAAGCAACCGGACTGTCCAAAACGACTCGGCTTTCCAGGCGCCTGTTTGTGGAAGAGATTACTTCCGCTGAGAGAATTATTGTGTTTAGTCTTTGTCTTAGGAGAGCTGCCTAGTTGAGACAACAGCTCCCTGACAGGCAGGAGGAGGAGAGGAGAGGAGAGGAGTGGAGAGGAGAGGAGAACAATAAGCACTGAGAACACGAACATCTATGGAGGGAAGCAAAATACAGAGAGCAGGGACACATGAAGGCTTAATTGGCCCCTTTAGAGACAGAGACAAACAGTCTCTAACCTGGCAGCCTGGGACCGGAGAGAGATTCACAATCACTAGTGTGTTCAGTGAACAGACACACAGATACACCACCCACAAAGAAAACATTTGAAATAATTTATTTTCAGCTCGCTCTCTCGAAGACCACATGTGAAAAGTCACGTTGTTCCTAGTGTGTACAGGCCCACAAAGCAGCATGCTCAGCTGGACCTAATTATAGCCTGTGTGGGCTGAGGGTGCTCATGTATGGGAGAGAATGATAGAAATACACGCCTGTGAGTTGTAAATTGTGTGTGTGTGAGTGTATTTTTTGTTAATGTGTGTGTGTGTGTGTGTGTGTGTCACTAGAAATACATACCTGTAAGTTATGAATAGGGAACATAGCACATATACACAGGTTCTTATACATACATACATACTTCATTCAAATGGTGCTTCTGTGTGTGTGTGTGTGTGTGTGTGTGTGTCAGCAGAGCCAGTAAGCCCCATTGTATCAGCTGAAAGGCAACTGACGGTTGAAAGACTGGGAGCTGCCCAGAGGGATCACCTGCTCTTTAAAAAAACCTGCAGTCGCACAACCACCATCAGAGACAGCGCTCCTCGGCTGAACACAAACCCAACACAGAGTTTTTGACTGGAGAAGAAACTGGATGAAACGGGATGAAATTGTTGAAGAGAGACAGAAAAGAGAGATGGGAGATGAGAGCTACAAACTGACAGTCTGATGATATTCCCAGGTGCGTGTCAATGTGGAAATGGGAAGACTAAAATAAGAGCAGGGATTTGACATTTCACTATCCCCCTTCCCACAGTTGTGCCTCCCCACGGACATCTCGCTGTTTCGAAACATACCAAAATGCTTTTACACTGAAACATACCAGAATGAGCTTAGCTTTCATTTCATGCTAAATCAATTGCAATGTTTATGGCAGCCTCAGGAAACAAAAGCTACTTTACTCTCTCTTCTGTTTGATGTGTTATATTTTAGACCGTCTCACTGGAGGGAATTGCCTAACGAAGAGTGAATAATTATAGTGTGTCAGCTTCTACCTGTACTCCATGTTCTTTACTGGCATTCCTACAATCTGTTAGCCATCTGAGGCTATGAGGACCTCAATTGAGTTATAAATGAATGGCTTTCACCTCATGTCCTATATTGAGGTTCTCTGCAAATTCATCGGAGGATGACGTTTCCAGAGAATATCCAACAGGCTAAATATAACGGTGATTGTTCTGCTTATAACTAGTGTTCAGAGAGAAGAAGGCGGGTTAGGAGGGGGGGTTGGGAAGATGGGGGGGCTGGTTGGATGTGTGCGTGGAAAATTTCAACGAGAAAGTAATTTAT
>OOFE01013740.1:0-12166 GCA_900323365.1 Monocentris japonica
AGCCATGGCTTAGCTGTTTGAAAATAAAAAAGTACCACTCCATAAGATAGTTATCTGGATAAATTGGCTGCAAAGAAATAACCAATGTCAAGTGGTCAAAGCCAATAAGCAGAGAACAGAGGCATGCTATGCATAATAATCATTACAGAAGACACACACACACACACACACACACACACAAGCAGACATACACAAAGATATTGTAAATATACAAGGACATTAACATGAAAGAAGATTACATATAAGATCATAGAAACCTGCACTTGAACCTGAACTTATACACATTACAACCCCCCACCAGTTCTCGAAACAAATCTCCATAGCTGATGGGACCTAAGGAGGTCAACGTGCATCTGAAACTTCCTTTTCTCTCCCCAGAAAAATGTGTGGGACTTGAAAGCAGCAGCAACTCGCTCACTCTCCTCTCCATAGTTCCTAAAGCCAATGCAGATCAATACCCAGCCATACATACCACAACTGGAACAACTCCTGTCAAAGGTTACCCTCCTTTTTCTCTGTATTTCTCTCTTCATTTTAGCTAGGGCGGAGGAGGATGAGGAGAGGGAGAGAGAACAAATAGGAGGGGGAGAGGAAGAGCAGATGGCGGTGGAGGAGGAAGAGGAAGGCAAGAAAGAAAAGCCAAAAATGATCTCTCTCTATGGTTTGTGGAACTCTGTGCTAATGGGTTTTGACAGATCGCCGGCAGGCCAGAGAGAGAAGGGGCTGGGGGTGAGTCGATAGTGGTGCACGGTGGCGGCGGCCAGAGGCTAGCAGCAGTGGCTAGGCCAAGCCCCTGGTACTAGCATGGGCTGGGGGCCTGACCACTCATCATTAGAAAGTCAATGAGTCCTCTAGTGCTTGCAGCTACGTTAGCCTTCCCAGGGAGCTGCGCCACTGGTGAGGAGCCTACTGTGCACATACATGAAAATATACACACACATACACACAGACACACACACAGCTGCTTCCTGCATACATGCCACGCATTGATACACTGGTGATATGCACACAAAAGTGTATACTGGGATACACATTTACACGTGTGGACAGACAGACAGACAGACAGACAGACAGACAGACAGACAGACAGACAGACACACAAAGATGAACTTACACGCATGTACACACACACACACACACATTATGTACATTTGGGTGGAATACAGAGCAGCACATCAATGTTACTAGAGAAGCACCTATAGAAAAAAATAAAGCAACTATGGCCACACTGACTGCTCCCAGGTCAGATTCCTCAAACTGAATCTGATGCATCTATAGACTAGCCTTCAAAATGAGTTTTGTTAATTGACACAGAGTTAATGTAAATGAAATCATTTCACAAAAGACACACCATGAGAGTCTGGTTAATACCGAAGAGGAACTTGGTTGAGATGTTGATTTTATTTGCGTATTGAGTACATATCAATACTGAGTATTGATGGGAGTAGTTTGCTTGATATCAAGCATACTGCCCAATTTCAAGCATACAGTATATGGAACATTTAGGGGGTGAAAATATTTGTCTCCCAAAAAGTTGAACAAAATGACATTTTCCATGTGAATCTTAGTACATTAATCTGGTACTGGGTTGATACTTGTGCACATACAACCATCTACTACAGCCAAACATATGGACACATGAAATGAACTAAAATAGTCCAAATCTACGACTGAATCAATACCCTTATAGCTTCTTTCCCTCTCTCTGATCAATATGCATGCAATCAAACTTTTTGCTGGCATTACCTCCACCCCTATACACATTGATTGAATCCATTGATCCAAATGCTTGTAGGGGAAGGTTGGGATATTCTGGCCCTACAGACCCCATCTGGCCATCTTTGTGAACTTTGACCTTTGTGTTAATCTTCAAACAAAAGCTAGAACTTATTGGGACCTATATAGTCTGACCTCGAATGGTCGCAGGGGGTTGGACACAAACAGCAGGGTCCTAAAGGAGACACTAAGACTCAGACCAATGCCCCCTTCTGGGGGCTGGCATCCACTACAACGAGGGACAATGTGAGGTTTGTGTCATGTAGATTAAACGGGAAGACAGGGCTATTAAGACGGGGGTATTACCTTGATGTGGATAAAAAGAGGCACATTTTGGTATGCGGCTTCGGTGTAACTTTGTCTAGCCACAAACAAGAAAAACATCGAAAGAACTAGACAGATGAGAGCATAAGAAAAAGACAAAGACAGAGAGAAAGATAGAAAGAGTGAGGGAGGGTTGGTGTGGGTGGGTGGGGTGGTCAGAACCAGGGTCTAGTGGGGGGATTGGCATTCGCTGAGGCTCCTCACTGATGCACCGCCAAACCCTTTGAAGGGATTATTAACACATTTTGATTACTCTGGTCCAGTTGTCACAGAAAATATAACCTCCATCAGGACTATAAAATGGGCGGCCCTTTTCTTCTCTAGCCTCCCTCACGTTCTCACTCCCCGCCTTCCCTCCCGTCGCCCTGAGCCGGCCTGACTCAAAGCAATCCACTAATTACGGTGTCAGACATCTTGGAGAATGGACTAATACACTATTAGGCTGATAGAGAAATGAGGCAGCCACCTCAGTGCACACATGTGGGTGCACACACACACACGAACACACAGATTAGTCCCTGTACTGGCACAAGCCCTGAAGTTTAAGGACATGCACTGAGCAGGTTTTTGAGAAACAGTCGACACCTTGGGTCCCTCTTGTTGTTGAATTGTCTGTATCCATAAGTACAGACAATAATAGAATAACTGACTTTACAGTTTTAAACAATATTATATAAAGGGTGGCTACCCCCATATTGTCATTTCAAGTCAACTGCAATGTTTTAATCAAAGTTTTTGCAAAGCCCAAATAAAAAAGATTTTAATGGCAAATGTCCAGAAGGCCTTCTACAACTGAAACAGCAGCCCAAACATGCTGATGGCTCAATTTCTGCTACAGCCTGGCACAGTGCAAGGGGCCTCCACTCCGTTGATACAGCTGAATCTGAGACATCCACACTGTCACGTGAATTGTCAGGTTTCATTAGTTGTCACTAGTGGCAACACTAGTCCAGATCCCGCTCTGCCTTTAAGGACCAGTTGGGATCAATCAGGAGTTAGTGTCGATCACTAACACCAAATCACTTTTGACCTTTCAGTAGGAAACTGAGGAAACAAGTGCTTTGTCTATATGACAGTGGGGACACTGATTAGGGCAGACATAGGATTTAAAGTTGTGTACTGTGTTCACCCTTTCCCCAAAAAGCTGTATACACACACACACACACACACACACACACACGGTGGTCAAAATCACCAGAATTAATCTTTACCTCGATGCCTTTTCTGTCATGATTTTGGCCTAGTCATCCCCTAAAGGGTAGGGTCATTGGTAATCTTAACTAACATATTACTACAGACTGAAAATGTAGGCACTCCAACATCATTATACTAGTTGAAAGTGGACTGTCACACTGGAAGAAACTGCTACCATGTGAATAGTCACTTAGATTACAGCTGTTAGGATAAGCTAAGACCATCCTACATAACTGACATTCATAGTAACAAGGCCAATCTATTTTATTAAAAACAACATTGCTGATATTGTATTTGAGAGTTTCCTTGTGAAATCTGACATAATATGAAGAGACAAAGCTCTTCGATGCTTTTAGTCTGGCCTGTGACTGCCTCAGGGGTATAGCTGCTGTAATCCCAAACCCAACTACATCCCACAATAGCTAAAACGTTTCTCACAATAAACTGCTAATAACAGTGCTTTTCCACAATATGTCGGAACCCGAGCCAGACCCCAACCTCAGTAGTTAAGTGAAAAAACTCAGTCAGGGGCCAGCGGGGTCCTTTCGGATTCAGGCAGAGGAGTCAAGCTCTACTCAAATCCCTTAAAACACCCAGGGATGATTTTAAGGGCGATTCAAGTTCTGGGACCACCTCAAAGACTAAAGGTTTGTCTTTTGATGGTGTTCATAATCGAGCACTACGAAGGCTCCAGAAAATGGTGCCTTGTAATACCCATGTAATCCTACAAATCTGGTCCACTGGTTTTTGTTTCCCCACCTCATCCTCAGTTGTGACAGGTGAGGGAGCACATTTTAAGTCATATTATTGACAGTGAGATTATTCGGCAAACATGAGTTTAGGAATAACAGTCGACCTTCGATATAAACTGCTCTGGGGATCTGGGGCCATTCAGGCTTTTTTTCCCTGACTCATTATCAATATTTGCCATAGATACGAAAAAATATACTAATAAGGACCTACTTTGTAGTTTTTATTTGGGTCAAAAGTATAATTTATGGGCTAGCTTTTCAAAATAAAGACAGCTGAGTGATGTTCCCTAAAATACCTGGGGCATAGGGAACTAATTTTGGAAGTGTCTGTACTAAAAAGCCAAAAAAATAAAAAAATCCTTCAAAGTGCTTCAAAAGTCCTTCAAAGTGGTCCCTTTGACAGTACAATAAACCCAATAAGTTTTGTGTTTTAAAAATGAATTTCACAGAGCTGAAGAAAATGGTCTTGTTTCCAATGTATTCCTCCTTTAGGGTGTAAGGTCAGGTGACAAATCTGCACTCAAATCTCAAGATTCATACTGGATACAGGAGTCAGACTTTCCATTTGAACTGATGTAGAGTTTGTATAGTTCTCTATGAGAAATGTTGGCAGAGTCCAAGATTCTGTAGAACCTGCTCCAATAAACTGGCATCATTCAACAACATTCTGATTCAGCAAATGCCAGACTTACCAGAAATATGAGTATAAAGTTGATTTTCAGTTCATTTTACCTTTAAAAACAAAGCAGCCGACTTAGTGTCTTGTTAGTGTTTGTGCTTCTGACTTCTTTTGAGACGCACACGCCTACCCAGCTTCTCACCCTGTCGCTTCAAGACTAAATGAAAAAGATGCTAACAGACAGGCAAACACATTTCCTCCTTGAATAAAGCCTCTTTTCCAGGAACTGAGTCAAGAGATTCTTAGGGAAAAACACTGACAAAAAAGAGGAATGAACCCGGCAGTGTCTGAAAAAGAAAGGAGTGAATCATCTGAACAGCAGAGTGGCTTTGACTGTGAACCTTTAGCACTATTTACTGCGATAAGCAAGGCTAATGCATGAGAGAATGCATGTCTTTGTGGACCATTAACTACATATCCTGTTTGTGAAATGTATATTCATCAACAGGCTGAGGATTGAGCAAAGGGGCTGTTGTGAAACGTACACATGATCTGTGGAAAGGGCTAACATAGTTGACATCAAAGGGTCCAGAGTGAGAGAGGTAAAAGTAGGCCAAGCCATGGCCTGGGAGAGGAGTGGAGAGGATACAGAGAGAGGTGAAAGAAAGAGAGAGCGAGAAGAGGATGTGTGGCTGTAGAGAGAGAGAGGTTGGTCCCAGGCTGGGAGGGAGCTCAGGTGTGAGTTGTGAGGAGGCACCTTCTGTTCGTGGCTCTGAGGCCCCAATGCGGACAGAAGAGGGGCCCAGACGGACACGGGCCCCTCTTGTTTGGCCCAAATAAATCCAGGTGGCCCATGACGCCTGCCCTTGTCACTCAACACAACTTCACCCCCCTCAAACACACATACAGGCGCACACGTGCACACACAAATTAATTGTACACACTCACACACAAACACGCGGTTCACCAAAGATTACCATGGCTGTTTGTAGGAGGACGTCAGTTTTGCTGCAGATAAGAAAAGGCCAGCATAAAAACTAATTTAAGATATTCAGTCAAACCAGTATTGATTCATGTGGTTAATTTGCCATCAAAAGGAAGATCCAAGAAGAGTTATGAAGGTAAACTGAATCTAAATTATTATCTGACTGATAGGGTATTATGATTAGTACTAGGGTTTTACTTGATGAGCCCTTCTAATCAATTTCTATTGTATTTTAGTGTAATGCGTTGATGTGCTCATTTTACTGGAGCAATGTGTTTCTTCATTTTTTTTATAAAGCAGATGCAACATCCAAGTTTAAGGTGTTGCAGAGGCAGCAGGTACATCAAAGGCAACAAAAAAAACAAAAAAAAAAAAAAACAATAGATACACTGTACTTGCGTCACATCTGCACAAAGCCCAACAAAAATCTGTACATTCACACTAAAGCCTGGCCTATGAAAGATGCAATATTGAAATGCAACATTTGCTTGTAAAGTGAACACCTTCCTAACAGGTTTGCACCTGGGGGCTCTTTGATTCCTGATCTGCTGCTGACATTTATGATCATTCTAAAACAAGCAGGCCTGGGCAGATGGATTGCAATACTGTGCCACAGCGCTTCTTCTGTTCAGAGACCTGAGTTCAATGCGGCCACACATGCCCTTCCTGATGACTGTGTTTGAGCCCCTTTGGGTCTCAACAGAGTCATCTGAATGGCTATGGCTGATGTACAGAAGCAAAAGATGATGGTCATCAAGTACACAAAACAGTGCAGATTCTGATAATGTGAAATATGATAAAAGATAAGACTTTCTTTTAGTTAAAAAATGTGACAGAAATGACCTGCATTTGTCTCTGAGGATCATCTTGACAGATCTACCAAAAAATTCAACCACTCCACAGGAAAGATGCTCAAACCACTCAAATCAATTACATCAAAGATGGAGCTCACATATCGAGACTTGTTAAGTTAACTGTAGTCATATTGCAAAGGTAGGGTGCCGTAGCTATTGTTGTCTTTTGACGACGCTTGCGTCTAAATTGGGAGTGAAGGCCTCCCCAGGAGAGACTGGTGAACCTGTCACAGGAGACTGGGGGAGCAGAAACACTCAAAAAACACCACAGCCAGACACACACACACGCACAAAAACACTGAAACAACACAATATCTCCATATGTTCCATAAGATCTTAATCATCATCACCATCATCTGTTCTGTCCTTTTAGTGTATGCATGTGTGTGTGTGTGTGTAGTTCACATGAAAGACGGACACCTGGAATACAATTATTCCAAAGTGTACACACACACACACACACACACACACACACACACACACACACACACACACACACACACACACTTTCCCTTTGCTCCACATTTGCATGAATCCCATACATCTGGACTTTAAGAGGCAATAACAATAATGCATTAAGCAGGTTGTTACAGCCCGAACGCAACCGGCCACTAGTCTAAACAGCTCATTAAAATGGCACAATGCTCACTTCAAGCACACAGGAAAATTGGCATCCAACTCTATCAGAGCAATATCTTATGGTTCTGAATGTCCATTCGAGATAATATGATGAATTCGGAGTGGCTATGTGGAGAAAGTGAATGTATATTTCTTTTTGATTCTCTGGCATTGTTCTCCAACACTGCCTTCTTTTGTCTGCTCTCCTTAACCATAAATGTCTGAAATTTGAAATTCAAAAGCTTTGGGTTTTCCAGGTAAACCTTATTGTAGATGTGGTAAGCTTGGCAATAATTTTTGACAAATGCAGCCAAAGACTTTCCATGTTTGCTGCTGCTAACAGCAAATTATGATATTGTTATTTGCTTTTCTCACACAGGAAGAGGTCAGAGAAAATCATTTAAAAAGATAGCTTGGTATCAGGAAAAAAAAAAAGAATGGGATCAGTCTTAGTTTTATCTAATGCCATTTTACATAATGAAATGCTTGTTGAAAAGTCATTCACTGTGGCATATAAAATAATACAAATTAAAAAACGAAGGCTTATTTCCTATTAAGGGATGTCATCAGGATAATACATAACTGGAAATAATGGGAGATAAAACAGAAAAAACAATCAAATTAACAGAAAATGTGTGTTCAAACAAAACAGCAGAAATCTAAGAAAAGAAAATCCCTGATATCAGTTGGCCTTAACTGAACATTAAAAAAGTCTACATCAATGCATAGTCTCTGTACTGTGTGTAGTCCTAACTAGGCACATCTTCACATCAAACCTGAGATAGTCCAGACCAAGGAAAGTGTCCCTTAGGCCATCTTAGCCAGTCCTTCACAACTGCGCTTTAAAAGATGGGCGACAGTACAGTACGCTGCAGTGGGCCTTGATTGATGATTGAGTAACCCAGGATCATAGATCTGCTCAGGGAGGGCTTGCTGGTGCAGAGCTGTGCATACATCAGCCCTTCAGGACTACCACTATATGTATCATGTGGTGAGACTGAGTGATGTGAGCATGGAGACTATGTAGACCACTTAAGGGAAGCTTTCTACATGGCATTCAGCAGTCAAAGTTGACAAAAAAAAGATTACAGTACAGGACAGGGCAGAGTTTGTTCCTATAAATCAGAATTTAGCTGATGCTGAAATAACAGAGGTGCAAAGCGCACAGAGCATGTACATAATACTACAAAAGCAAAACTCAGTGGTAAATAAATAAGTTCCTGCTGCCTGCGTGTGTTGTCTTTTCAGGAACTCTTGGGCTTACATAGACCCGTCCAAAGGCTTAAGCAGTGTGTGCATGTGTAGGTGTGTGTTCATGTGTGCACAGAGCCCCCCCACTCAGCACCTTCTACACAGACCGAACAAACGGCGCCTCCCTCTTATGGCAGCTCAAGGGCGCGGCCTATCTACCGAACAGTAGACTGCAGGAGTGGAATTTCCCACCGGATTCAGACAGCCGGCCAGTCTGCCATGCAGTCAGCACGCTGGTTCATTTATATGGGAGTCAAACTGTTCGTACTGTCAAGGTTATGTTATTTAACGGGGGAAGAAGAAGGGGATAGAGAGAAGTTCCAAGCAATTTAAAATTCTGACGAGCGCTCCACCAACTGTGATTTCCATAAGAAGTGACGGAGAGATTTGGAATGAGCCCAATTAACTTCAATCCAGCCAAGGACAATTCTTTAAGACATACACATTTGTGTTCTCTTGAAATCCATGCCATTCAAATATGTGGTGATATACACAGCAGTACTGTAATTTCGTTTTGATTGACAGCAGTATCCAGATTTGAACTCTGGTCATTTGGGTGTCACAAAGCGGAAATCCAGTATGTGCACAGAAGTCGCAAATAATTCAGTCAAATTCACCTGGTTGTTTGTGGCCAAACTGAGATGCACACTCTCCCATCCCAAAGCCACACACACACACACACACACACACACACACACACACGCAGCGCACTCCTAAGGTTACCCCCCAGGACAACAGCTTTACCATCCCACTGACTGGCAGATGGGGCAACCAGCTGACATCTCGGCCCGGCTCCGTTTCATGTTCCCTGGGTGTCTTAAACGGGCGGGCACCCTGTCTGATGGGCACGGGACAGCCAAGGAGGAAGCTCCTTTGACGGGGGAAAGGGGGGGAGATCTGCTCCTTGGGGCTACCATTGAGGAAAAGAAGAGCAAGGACAGACGGAGACGGCTAATGTGCTTCAGTGTGTTTGTACAGTATAATTGGGTGTTTTGCGGGGTGGGAGGTTAGGGCTTGGCTACAGAAGATGCAGATTAAGAAGGAGCTAATAACTGCATTTAGCCCAATACAGTTTTCTATCCTCCTCATGGCCACAGCCAACATTTACTGTTATAGTGCTGTTACAATGATCATGTGCATTTGTACCAAGTAATTTAAACCTAAAAGTATTGCCCTTGCTTATTTTAACACAGAAGGTGCCAAACAACAGTTTTAAAGTGCAGATATGAGGTGAAAGGGTCTCTCTCTGTGTAAAACATCTGTGTGACTTGGCTAGACCTGACAGTGTATCCAATAAACAACATAAACCATAAACCACACCATCTAAAGCTTTAAGCAATGGTGCTGTGGGGTCATTCATACAGACCATTGGATGCAGTCCTGACACAGTTGGGAATATTTCCAAAATGTAATCCATTCTAGTTTACCAATTACAAAAGCTATAATCATAATGTACTTGATTACTCAAACCCAGTAACATCATCTGATAGCCTGCAGTTCGTTTTGGACTACTTTTTCTACAAAATTGTAAAAACATAAAAGGTTAATGGACAATTTTCAGACTGTTTACAGAATGATGTGAATAATGTTTCTGTCATCATCTACAACAATTACCAGCCATTACTTCCACAGGTGGGAAACGACTATTTTTATCTGTAACCTTACAAACAAAATGCCTCTGAATAGTCTCAGAAGTAATTATTTTTTAACTGTGACTGACCTCTGTGTTTTTTTTCAGTGACTGTATAGGAATATACTGATCATTTCTGGAATCATATGACTGCAATTACATTATATATGATCCATTAGTCCCCAGCCCTGCTTCAAACAGTGCTGTGGGAGTTAAATGCAATGTGATTGTTACATTTTTATCTTTGTAGACACTGGCATAATACTGAATTATGTTTTGGACTATGATGGGATAGTAAGTCTAAATCCACAAAACAGTTACTGTATTTTATGGGATAAAATGGACAGATAAATAAAATGTATTTAACAAAATATGTGAACTGGTTATGATGGCATTATATAAATATAAAGTTTACCGTTAACGATGAAAAGCATCAAGAGAAAAGTGAAAGGCAAGCGCATTAAGGATCATTAACTTGAATAGGCAATAGTATTTATGAACCTTACATTTTTCATTTTTAGCAATGACAGCATTTAAGCTCAGAAAATGATGCTATACCTATTTCCATGTATTGAGTATTTAATATTTCTGTCACAGACTGTATGAGCCTAGATATAAATTTTGCAAACTCTAACTTTTATCTAACTACTAATAGTCTGCTTGCATTAAAATGCCATCAGCAGCCAGCGTGGTAGTAAGCGAATATTAGTTACTTAGCCTTATTAATGACTTACTAAAAAAAACATTTCAATGGCATTGTGAATTACTGTGACTTGATTAAGACATTGTTTCAATAGGTCTATTGTTTTTACAATGGGTTCATTCTCGTGCCATTGGGTCAGTATGAGCAGTTTTGTTCCTACGCTCTCACAAAGTTCATGCAGACATATCTGAGAGAAATCCTGGCACAGACTCTCTTTCTGACTGGACTAATTTAGTGTTAACGGTAATACATGAATTGGATTTCAACTCATATTTTCAAGAGTGCATTGACAAGTGCAAAAAGTAAAGCTACACAAAATCACTTTTTAGTGACCTTTTCAGACGGTAGAATTGTCAGTATGTACTTAAATTATGATAAACGGCCCCAAAAAATGTGTTTTCCCTAAAAATCAAAATATAAGATTGCATAGGACCTTGGTCTTATTTGAAAAGGGAAAATGCAGAATTTGTTGCAGGACCTTTGCTTCTCACCTTCTCACAAATTAATTTTTGTACTGAAGATAATGCCACTAATACTGATGTAAAAGCATGTGGTGAACCTCAGGAGACTTTACCTTGCACTGAACAACTAAACAAAATGGCCATTTTTCATGGGTACCAGCAATGTAGAAGGGAAATGCTGCTAAGAATTATGACCTGCACAATTTTTGCCTTACACTTTAGTTCCTTAAAACTCTGTTACGGATTTTATCTCATTTACCTATCCACCATCGTTGCTGAATCTCTTTGCATCAAAAAGTTGCCCATGTGTATCTGCCAGCGTGACAGATCAGTCCTCACATTTCAATAAGATACACTGCTAGTGGTAGTTTGACTCAAAGTTACTGGAGTGCTTTGTAGTTGCTTGCCTCGTTCACACTTCAAAGCGATGGTTGATTACCTTAATACACTGTGACTGAGGACAAATGTAAAGGCGTTTGTAAGGTGCTTTGTAAAACGGTAATACAAATAAATGAAACTACAACAAAATAAAAACATAAATATGACTGACATGAATATAGTAACCTCTTCCACCCCTCTCTATCTCTTTCTACTGTATAGCCAGTCTGATAAATTTCTCCTCCTCGTTACTCCCTTTTTGGGTTTTAACTGACATCAATCCACTGCCAGCCGGTGCGTCATTCTCATCACAGAATTAATATATCTGATGCGCATCCCCGGGTGACAAGGTGGCACAATTCTCTCTCACTGCCACTCCTTTACTTCATTTCACTATTAAATTTTTTTTTTGGTTCTCCCTTTCCGTTTTTTAATATTTCAGCGGCTCAGATGTAGCGGCTCTTTAAAGCGCCCATGGGGGCCCCGAGTCCCCGCTTTTGTCTCCCATTTCCTTCTGAAACAGTTTTTCTTTAACCCTATGCCGCTCTTCCCAGTTGTTGTCTCAGCTCTCTCCTCTCTGTCGCTCTTTCTACTACTACTTTCTTTTTCTCCCTCTACCTT
>OOFE01013741.1:0-10122 GCA_900323365.1 Monocentris japonica
AGATCCTTTAAGTCCTGTAAGTTGCAAGGTGGGGCCTCCATGGATCAAACTTGTTTTTCCAGCACATCCCACAGATGCTTGATCGGATTGAGATCTGGGGAATTTGGAGGCCAAGTCAACACCTTGAACTCTTTGTCATGTTCCTCAAACCATTCCTGAACAATTTTTGCAGTGTGGCAGGGCGCATTATCCTGCTGAAAGAGGCCACTGCCATCAGGGAATACCGTTGCCATGAAGGGGTGTACTTGGTCTGCAACAATGTTTAGGTAGGTGGTACGTGTCAAAGTAACATCCACATGAATGCCAGGACCCAAGGTTTCCCAGCAGAACATTGCCCAGAGCATCACACTGCCTCCGCCGGTGCCATCTCTTCCCCAGGTAAACGACGCACACGCACCCGGCCGTCCACATGATGTAAAAGAAAACGTGATTCATCAGACCAGGCCACCTTCTTCCATTGCTCCATGGTCCAGTTCTGACACTCACGTAACCATTGTAGGTGCTTTCGGCGGTGGACAGGGGTCAGCATGGGTACTCTGACCGGTCTGTGTCTCTTGGCCCTTGTCAAAGTCTCTCAGATCCTTACACTGGCCCATTCTTCCTGCTTCCAACACATCAACTTCAAGAAATGACTGTTCACTTGCTTTCCAATATATCCACCCCTTGACAGGTGCCATGGTAACGAGATAATCAATGTTAATCACCAGTTAGTGGTTTTAATGTTGTGGCTGATCGGTCTAGACTGCTACACAAAAAATGGGTAAGCAGAGTTTTGGTGGGTTTAGTCTGCCCCACCTCAGTGGCCATGATGGGTTCTCCGTACAGCTAGCGTGGAAACGGCACTTCAATACACAATGATTTATCTGGTGGCACATTCGTTAGTTACCACCCCGATGAGTAACGACGTGCCAGGATCTGTTGCATGAGACAGAGTCTATAACATGCAACCAGGCAAATCTGTCATGAGGGGTTTTGGTCGTCCACCCATGAGCCCCGTTCACCGCGTGGAGGTTTCTCCTGTCAAGGTAAGGACTGTTCATCTTTCCTGCCGAGCGCCTGGAGGCCGCGAGCGGCGAGAGCCGATCGTTTCTGAATTACAGCCACTAATTACCGTCGCTTCTACAGGTGTTGTTGTGAACGATAACTAACGGCTCTAATCCACATTTTATGCTCTCAGATGGGGAGAGTACACACTGGTGATCCATTGGCGCTCTGTGTGTGTGTGTGTGTGTGGACTGTGATCTGATATCCATTTTCATATAAATAAACGTCTTTGTGTCTATGTCCATGAAAGCTTTTCCATCTGCTCCTCTAAACACCCGGTGTCAGGTAGGTCTTTCCTTGAGACAGGAAGTGATGCGTTTTAACGTTTCTGGTTTGTTTGGAATAAACAGAAGAAGAGCTGGAGGAAAAGAGCGCCACCTACAGAAACTCAAACCACGGCAATGACTGCTTAGCAGTGAAGATGCCACCAAAAAACACACAAAAAACGAGGATGTAGGGGAGGGAGATTGCGATCGGAGGGTCACAGGTTCGAATCCCTGCTGGGAAAATCTACGGATTCCCACTTTAAGAGAATACTAACAGACTCTGTTATGGATTGGATCTTTAATTGGATTATACCAATAATATCCTCATATTAATGCGGCATGTGTCAGTAGTTGCTCCCATTGAATGTGCAGCACAGGGTAGCCAAAATCAACCCAAAAAGGTCTGCACATTCATCATCTGCTCCTTCTCTGATGTGAACTAATGGCGCCGGCTTCTTAATCATAATTGAATTGGTTTGAATTCACAAGATTTCTGATGTGGCAATGTATCATGTTTTGGGAGCTTAGTTCCACTTGACAGGTTCGTTCTCTCTTGTTTCCCCTCATTCAGCTCTCGAGAGCCTTTTCAAGTCGTCCCTGCTGGCCCTGTTTGCCATCATGGATTCAGTGAAGAACCACATTGTCTGATCTGTGGGCTGCACTCCAAGTCTTTCTGCGCCTCAACATGGCAGAGCTCGAACAATTGCAGCGGCGACTAACCCTGCATGCAGATATCTGAACGTTTCATTCTTTGACTTTTTAGTGACGGTATCAGAAAAAAACTGCAAATTACTGTCCACTTGATAAGGAATATATTTCACAGTGTGTTTTACTCTTATTCTAGGAGCTCAGGGTAATAATACTGTGAAGCAATCAGATAGTATCCATTCCTACAGAAGTAATGGATGTCCTGCAACCAATCAGAATCCAGTATTCACCCCATCTGTGGCAAAAAATGATTTTACTGCATCCTGGATTGAACATACATACATCATACTCTGGACCTGGATTTCCTTTATTTTATATTTCATAGCTTGATGTTGATGCTGGCCGAGAGAACCTCCATCCATCAACGGCGTCAAGCTCCTCTCAAACAATATCTCAAACAATATTTCTTATCGGCTGATGCATCCCCCATCGCAGAGCAGGGCCAGCTCCAGCCTACCATTCTATCTGACGTGTTGTCTGGCTGGGAGCGATTGGTTTCTATTCCATCCAGCCGGCTATCTCCGTGTCGCTTTGAACACATGAGGAAATTCCCATTAGTGTTTTTTTTTTGCATGCATGTATGGGCAGTAAGTGCTCCTCAGCTGTGTTGCATGTGATTGATCTGCTGCCGGGCTGTTGCTGAGGAGAGAGCACGTATCATTCGCAGTCAGCGACCAGTTGCCAAGACAGCTGTGTGTTCAGCGCTTGGCAGGGTTACACTCGGGACATCAAGGCCTTGGAATTACTCCCCATGTGTGAAATAAACCCCCACCTTTATTTATAACACGGCTCGGTCAATCCTTTCAGTCACACAATTGCTCGCATTCACAGCTGGGAGCCGACCCGATAGAGGCTTTGGGGTTGCGTCACAATTTTCCCAGCAACCCCGGCGGGCACCGTCATAGCAGCTAAATATAAAATAACAACAAGCGGACAGGAAGCAGAAAGCTCGCTGAGAAAGAGCCTTCAGTCACACGCTAGTAAAAGAGAATAGTCTGATAAAGAAGATTTGGAGGTTTCTGTGATGCACATACCAGATACTACAGCTTGCGCCACCAGGGCCCCTAAACTCTGAGATCAGGTAGCCCCCTCTTTTAAAACTCTTTTATAGAAAATGTTTTTGATTACCTTCCCTTTGTGTCACGGCTGTATATTATTATTTTCTTTTTGATTGTTTGATCCTTCTATGCTAGAATATATTCTTTTTATATCTCGGATATTTTTGTTTTACTCCTGTGAAGCACTTTGTAACTCTGTTTTGACAGGTGCTATAAATAAAGTTATTGTTATTATTAACAATAACTTGCTACTAGTAACAATTTAATAAACTGTAATAAACTAGTGCTAGTGATTCAACTATGAATCATTAGTTCCTAGTATGTAACTAGTATCTGGCAGAATAGTGACTAGTTACTAATAAATAAGAAGTAGTTTTGATTGTAGTGACTTTAGGGAATAAACGACAAACGGCCTGCCAGACGTTTCCACACCCTGCTCTTCCTCTGGACTGGAAATGTGGAAATCTGGAAACTGCAAACGTCTGTAAACACGTAAATCTCAAAAGCAAACAGAAATAATCTGCTTAGCCAATAGGAGCCGCAGCATGAAGAAGACATTTTTGTATCCATATTGCTGCAAAGACCCAATTTCTCCCAGGGATCAATACGGTTCATTGTTTACTTAACCTCTTTTACAACTGATGCTCCATCCAGCCATTATTCATCCAGACACACAGGAAGTATGAGCGGCGTGACCTTTCACACCCGGTTTAGAGGCTCCGCCGTAGTAATGGTGGTGACTGTGCCTAGTAGGGCGACAAGAAGCCAAACAGAAATGTGGAGGTCTTCAAAGCCGAGGGTAAACATGTCACAAATGGGTTGTGAGCCCAGTGGGACACCCGGGGTCGGCTGATGATTGCTTTCATCATTCCCTCTCAAATCAAAATGTCAGCCAGCAGGAAGAAAAGCGCCCCACTGCGTTTGATGATAATTACAGTATCTGTGTGTCAAATAAAGCGAGCCCTCCGATTGGCCAACCAAGCTAGGTAAAGATACTTCCAGCGGAGGTTTACTTCCTCCATTGCACCATTACCTATTTCCAATTGCTTTTATAACTGGAGACAAAGCAGCAAGATCTCATCACTGTGGTGTTCCCTCACTGCTCTTCCCAGAGATCACCTGTCAATCAAACTGTGACGTCTTTTTCCTTGGATTTTCTGTTGATGAAGGTTGAGAATGCTGGAGATACTGCAGATTACTACTTTAATGAATGTGTAAGAAAGTTGTTCACGCTGAGCTCATGAAAACCTCCTGAGTGCTGGCTAGTCGAGCCACAACATAAAGCTGTCATGTCCAACGCAGATGATGTTGTTGCCAGAAGGGAACGCGGGCGCTACCTCATCAAGTAGGTTGGACATCACACAGTTTACATTGCTGGCCCACTTAAATTCTCCTTCAAAGCCCACAGGCAAAGGCACAGTAATATTTATTTTATTTTTATGTTTTTTTAACTACGGGAACCTGCTTGAGTGTGGCTGCACAGAAGAGTGGTGTAAATGTGTGTGTGGATGTAAAGTAGGCCATTGCTGAAAAAGAGCATGCACACTCAGCAAACCTCCTCAGACAAATAAAGGCTGGACAAAAGTAAGAACAGTTTGTAATAATTTCACTGCAGCATGAAAGAAACAAATGTGTTTAATGTGCACTTTATCCGTTTATCCCCCTCTGGTTTCGTGGGAGCTGCTGAGTGGTAAACAGAACAAAACTGGGCAGCTCCCACGTAGTGCGAGAGTGTGTATGTGTGTGTGTGTATGTGTGTGTGTGTGTGTGTGTGTGTGAACCTCCATCCACCTGCAACTGCTCCCCCAGGCCGTTGCTGTAAATAACAATAGTGTTTTAAAGGGGCATTAAGTGATCTGTGACCACGATAGGACCGGCAGGAATTGCAGCATCAGCAGAGCTCGTCTCCTCCTACAACAGCAAGCTACTTCATTACAGCAGGGATGCAACAGAAACGTGTAGTGAAGAGGTCAAACACCACGATGCAGAAGACTGTAATGTGACGAAGACACATGAGATGTGGAAATATTTGAATCTGTCTTATGATTAAAGGGGAAATTGGAAATTGGTCTCGACGAGAGGATTGGCAGAAAAAACAAGACCAACTCTGGATTGCCAAAAGGTCTTCTTACGTGACCAGGACAGAGAAATCTACCAGAGAAACAGGAGATGATTCAGTCATACTTTTTGTGTGCTTGTATTAGTATTTTTTAAGGCAACATTTTTACTTTTACTTGAGTAAATGTATTTAGATACTCGTGAGTGTAATCATCACTAGCAGGTTTTATTTCCTCAAATAAAGCTGATTGATTCTCATGTGTTTATTGGATGTAGTGATTTATAATGAATTAAATTTTACGTGCAGTCATCTCTAAATCTGTCAAAAGGTGATGAACTGTTGGAGTATGAATCATCATGAAGAGTTACATTATTTTAGGATCGTAGCGCTGCTCTATGTTGCATTTTCTTTGCGTCCTTTATTTCCTTTTTTACTCGTTTCTCCAACCTACGCCGCGATTCTTTGCTGCTGTAAAGGCCCACTTTCCCCCCGGGGATCAATTAAATGTATCTTATCTTATCAAATTGGCGCTTTGTCCGCCTTCACTGTGGTATCCAAACTATGAACATGGCATCTTCTCTGTTGGAGAAACCAACCCAATATCTACAGCACCCGTGAGAGCACGGGGCAACCTCAGCACAGCGTGAACGGAGGAGATGAATCACTGCTATGATTCCTGAAGCAGCTTGTATTCTTTCACCTCAATACTCCAGAATAGCATGGGGTTGTATTTCAGTGTTTTTTTCCTTCCTCAGACTGGAAACTATACACCTGTTGGAGAAGTGGAATGTAGGAAGCATCTTGAAATATTTTCCTGTATATGCAGTCTCTTACCTTTTTTTTTTACTACCCGTCCCTCGCTGAAAGCTCGCCTGGTAGTTGGAATGATTTGTGTTCTCTTCCTGTTTGCTGTACATTAATACCAAATAGCGTTTTTGCAGTGAGATAATTTCCTCTTCGGGTTGAGTCACTGAAATGGCTGGTGAGTTTTATCTCATAAAAGCCATGCCTCATTCATCAAACCTTTGCTGATTTCATTGTGACGAAGAATAGCAGTAATTCATAGTGAGTGCTCCTATCAAATTTTTTAACAAATGCAATTTCCAGTCTGACATAGATGCAGGTGCACTGATAAAAGTCTGGTTCACATTTTGTGGTGAACAATCAGACTATGTGTTCCTTTGGCGGTGACTTCACACACATTTGGCAGCCACACACTCAAAGTAACATAATGACTTGTTGTTGTCCAAGAGCATCCACTTCGATTCCTCCCGTTGCTGTAGACAGTAGATCCAAATTTGTCCAAATGAGAGGCTATAAACATGTGTCACACCCAATCATTGTCAGCGTCCTTGTCTCTAATTACGTTCTGCCCGGCAACACAATGCTAGGAAATGTTTCCATTAATTTTTCAGCCCACCCAGCTTCTGAACAGCAGCCTGTTTACACAATTGTTCTCAAGACTCTCAAGGCTCCTGACAAAAGACTGTAACAGAACAATGGAGGCTTGCTCTCCACACTGTAAGTCTGAGGGAGGATGCACACCGAAAGACAGAAGTTGGATAGAAAGGAAATTGTCTCAGTGACAATGGTGCAGAGCCAAACCGACAACTTAAAGCTCCAAACGGCAGCGTGAGGCAACTGTTTGAAAACGTTGAACTTCAGTACCTAGAAATCGGCAGTAAACTGAACACAGCACACTCATGTTTACCAACCCGGCCGGTCAGTGATGCTTCATACCGAAGGGAACCAATGAGACGAGAGAGGAGAAGATCTAACATTGGTGAGTCCAGTTTCCTCTGGACGGAGCGCTCATTCATTGACCGCTTGGATTTCACTCTGAAGTTTTGATTCCTCACTTCCTGTGGGTGGAGAAATGACAATACCCGACACCAGAATTTCATTAAATAGGGGGGGCAGGTCTTATGATTTATTTTGGCAAGACAGGTGGACACAAAAATCTTGCCGAGTATTAACAAACATTGCACAAAGACAGCAGGACCTCATATGCACTGCAAAGACATACAAGACAGATGAGGGAGAATATCCACTGAGAGTTGGTGGAGCAGCAAGCCTCTTAATCAAGATTTATTTCGGTAGACGGAGGTATGCTCAGAGGCATACTGCAGTTCCAATTCACACTCTGGTTGGGTGAGCAAACAGAACAGCTGTCTTGTGAGCGAAGCTTTACAGAGATCAAACCACTAACACCACAAACATCAGCCATTCACGAGCAGCCGTTCAATCTGGTGCTGTCCGCTGTGACCCGGGTCTAACTGGAATCGCTTTATGGAGGAATGCAACGCCGACAGTAAAGCAGTCAGGGGAATATGTTCAGACACCAGAAGAACATGCAGCACCGCCGCCATCTAATAGTCCACAGCGCAGAAGTAAACCAGAGCAGGGGAAAGCTCAAGACGAAATACCCCTTAGGCCTTTGACCAACTAGGCCATTGGTGAGTTATTGATTCCTCTGCCATATGTACCTCTGCTGGCTGTAGGATCAAATCCCATAAGAACCCTCTCAAGAACCTTCCTGTATTTTCTGTATTTTAGACCTTCTCAGCCCTCCCACTGTCTTTAGATACTCTGACTATGATGTATCATCAATCTGTCATGTTCAATACGTTCCAGGAGTTATTTTGTGATGAAGAGTTGTAATTTTCATTTTTTTATTGTCCCCACTTTCTCCCAAACTGCCTCCTTTACTTTAGTTAGTGATTTCCTACGTTTCCCAGAATGCCTTTCGGCAACCCCCCTTGAGCCCGGCTGTGAACTGTGACTGGAGTAAAGCTAGCTTGTTATTGGATATGGGATATTTTTGTGGATATTCTACCTTCAGTAACTTGTTTAGCAAAAACATAAAAAAGGAAAAAAGGAAGAACAATTTACAACCACTGTTTGCAAAACTTGGGAAAAGTCCATTGTATAAGTGAGTGAGCAAGTTTGAAATTCTGAATAAAATGAAATGAAATGAAAAATGAAACAGCAAAAATAACCCACAAACCCTAACGGGGTTCGCTCCAGGGTTCATTTGGAAGTGTCCTAGACCCAAACGAACTGGAGCCAATTCAACTTTGAGAGCAGAGCCTCTGTCTTTGCTCCAAGCACGAAACAGATGAGTAAGTCAGTAAATCTGACTTACAGCAACAACATAAAAGAAACTGAAATAAAGGAAAATACCATCAGGACCCACTGAGAGACATCTGGACGTCTCTTCAGCTCGTCGCTCAGAGTGCTAAAAACATGCTGAGCTTTAGCTCTGCTGGGAGCAGCAAAGCAGCCAAGACTGGGAAGAGAGATTCCCAGTGAACAAACAGCCTCATGCTTGTGTCTCGTTGGGAATTTTTTTGAACCTCAAACACTTTCGGGGTGATTTTTGCTCTTTTCGCCTTTTTACTCACTGTGGGCTCATTTTCCACTGCAGTATATAGCCTGCATCCCTATGGAATCAGCACAAGCATGGATACAAGACATATGACACTCAAAAATGTCTTTTGTGCAGTATAAATCAGCTTTAATGCCATAAATCATAAAGAAAGAAGAAAAGGAAACTGAATTTCTTTGAAAATCTATTTAACAAAAAAGAAAAACAACAGAATTTCCATAAAAAAAGATTTTTCCCAGTGACCACATGTCATAAATGTTGAAAAAAATTGGGGCCTCCATATTCTTTATCTACTAAGATAAGAATTAATATTTACAAAAATAGCATTTTGCAAATGCAAGAATAGTCACACAGATAAAAATGAGTCCAAAAGCCATGGAGAAGTAAGAATGACTAGACAACATTTTCGCTATTCCCAATCCAGAAGAAAGATCTCTCTCTCGGAGCCTGTGTGTGAGGGATACACTCTCCCTTTTGGACTTCTGTGCTCAGCCTGAATAAAACAGTTTCCTTTTTGCAGTGGTTTCCCTCTCAAGCGTTTGGTGTTACTGGGAAGCTTCTGCTCTTCTCCACTCCCTCCACACTTGTACTGCACTAGCTCCAAAACTGGCCCTCAGAATATCACATGAATGTCTCAGTTCAACTGACAGATTCCCCGGAGAACACTGGTGTCCACGGCCATCTGGACCTTTGGACGGTCCTGCTCCTCCTTCTTAGACCCACGCACCCAAAAAAAATAAAACTTCTCCAACTGCAACTTCATGAAGTTTGCTTGCTCTTATATTTAGCACATAGTTAGTTATTGGTTTCCTGTGAAAACTTACAGCTCGCGTGAAAAACTGGGAACGCGGTGAAAGCGTATCTCCGCCGACGCAGCGGCTTCAAATAGCTCACATTGGATTCCCGAAGGCTCCCCTGCCATCTGCAACTCGACACCCACCAGCAGCTAGCACAGTCGCTAACGGGGGTGGGGGTTAATTAATGGAGCCCTCGCTAGGAAATAACGAGCATATGCATTAATCATCTCATCCATATTTAATATCCCAAACTCAACAAGGTGGAGCTTTCATCTCCAGTCCACAACTCAACCGGGCTGAAGAGAAGGAATGTTGATGTGTTCCACCGTGGTCGCGGTGTGTTTAGCCAAGTTGGCAGCCAGGTGGGCCCCGTTGCCTCCTATCCTGTCAGCTCATCCAGAATGTCACCCTCAGATTCCTTGGAAGACCAGATAAGGAGGCAGATGGATCAGACGAGGCGCCCTTGTTACGTCCCTCCAGTCGGGACAGCCTGCCAAGTTACTCTGAACTCGATTACGGGTCTTTTTGCAGGGTACAAGCTGCTGGCTCGTTCATCAAGCCTTATAACCTGCTGCTGTTGTTATTGCTTGTGAGGATGGATGATTTCTCAGGCAATACCTTCACATCTAGATGTTAGATTGAAATCCATGAGATTTAGTCCATTAATGCAGTCTCCATCTTTGTCTCTCAGCCTCACTGTGGTGTTCCTCACTGTGGTGTTCCTCACTGTGGTGTTCCTCACTGTGGTGTTCCTCCCTGCTCTTCCCAGAGATCACCTGTCAATCAAACAGTGTGTCCAGTA